>UWOG010069230.1:854-13645 GCA_900490065.1 Neuroterus quercusbaccarum
CGTGAAATCGTCCGAATGACAGCCTCCATACACTTTTTCTCAGAGTTGATAATCGTTTTCATTCAACTTGTAATAGAAGAAGTTTCTTGAGTTGGATGGGAACTGTCGGAAAATATATTCAAAATCACCCATAGTATTTCAAAATCAGGAAATCGTCAAAGTGACAGCCTCCATACCTTCTTTCAGAGTCAATAATCGATTCAATTGATCTCGTGAAAGAACAAGTTCCTACAGTAGGGCGACACACTGAGTTCCCCCTATGAGCATTACATTCGAGGGTGTTTTACCCTCAGAAAAAATTATATTTTGAGATATCTCCGTATATAAATCATTCTCATGTTTCCCTGAACTTATTCCGCTAGGTTGAATCTCAAAGAAAGGATTCATCATTTTTGATTTCAACCATTTGAACGTTCAGAATTTCAGGTACATATAAATCTTCATTCATATTTTATACTCGTGAGGAGAGCGAAGAGTATCACGGAAAAGTGATATATACTTCTGATATAGTTTTCCTCCAGATATTCAACCTCAGTTAATTCCGTACTTGACAATCAATGATGCATTTTCCTCCCAACTTGAGGAACCTTCCGAAGTATTAAATGACGCGGAAATAATTTCAAGCTACAATGAAGCCAGGGTCAAGCACAGCTACTCTCGGCAGGTTCGGGCCCGATCAGGTATAAATCAAAATTTCCACACAGGTTTTTATTTTTTCCTCATACAATGTCCTGAAATTATGTTGCTCAACGTTCTGAAAAATGAACATTTCGCATTCGGTGAGTCTGACAAGTCTGATGCGTGTCATTCTAGCGAGGCATCGATGGTTGCTGGTCAAATAAAACTAGAATCGCAAATATTCAGCATTGTGCTAACTAACGAGAACTGACTCTTATCATATGTTGATATCTTTGGAGGGCAAATTCGTCGCTTGAAATTTCAAAGATAACGTCTATGGTATATATGATATGACATGATAAAGAAGTACAATACTGAATAGTTACATCATCAAACTAATTTTTGATCAGGAAAATAATCATTATATGCTGTACTCAGAGAATATGAAGATTTTTTGTACTGTGATTTTATTCTTGGCCTCCATCCGGAATTCCATCGGTAAACGAAATTATATATTACATCTCCGAATCGAGAAGACATATAGTATTAATAGGCCCAGATGAAAATAGAATACAAGCGTCACATGATGAAAACTGTTTTCGATTCGCGCAAGACCGCGCTTCATTGGAAGAAATCAGATTGTGGCCTGTTGGATGAATGCGCTTCGAATCGTAGACGAAAGGAACGAACGATCGGTATGTTCGAGTTCTTGGTAAGAGTTCAATTTCTTGCAGTCCGTGTATATTTTCAGAACACGTCCTGATCCGATTGGCTGTAAGAAGAAGGTTTGGTCTGATGTGCTGATTACGTTCATTTGAGATTGATTCGTTGATCTCGTTCATTTTATCTATTGGTTTGACGGTGTGCTGTTGAATTGATCGCGGAGGGTGCGTTCTTTGGGATGAGTGTTCTTCATCACGTTCGTTTGGGTTATATTACAAGTCTCAGCATATCGATGAGATCGCAGTGGAAATAGACGGCACAACCAGATCAACCCAATCGGACGTAACTAACAATACTATTCGGAACGATACGAATGATCCGAGTGCACGCAACCAAAAGAGCCAAATCAAATTAGGGCATAGAGTATAGTGATTTGGAAAAAAACGTGATGAACAGATCTAAACGATACGAACGTAGACGAGACAACCAACACGGAAACACCGGAAAAACTGAGGGATCTGATGGAAAGACTCAACAGAAGAACGGAACCTGACATGAAGGAACGTGAGCTACCTAAAAGACCTCAACATAGTAACCTATGATGAAGAGTCGCTTTTTTTATTCAAAGAGAGCGAGAGTATCCATTTCAGGCATAATTTTTGTTACATATTCCTCGAGATATTCTGATGCTTCAAGAAATGCTCATGCCTCAAGATATTCGTATGCCTAGAACTGGGAGAAACATGACGATGTTGGAATATAATCTTCCAATGATGACCATTGGAAAGACATCTGGATTCCAATCCTCAGTGTATTCCATGTAGCTTGAGGCATTTGAAACAACATTGAATTCAGTTGGAACGCTATCAGCTTCATCAGAGATGAATGACACATGGTTTGTTTAATCCAATCCAGTAGAGGTTGATTGAAACTCATTCAATCACAATGCCAATTATGAGAATCAAATCCCACACGATATTTGATGTTCATCATTCACAGTTATAATGAAGTCGGAACGTGCATTGCTTGTCGACATCGACTATCAAGGATTGATTTACTGATATCTGAATCTTTCGCATTTTTATCAGAACGAACTCTCCATAAACTTATTCATGTAGAATGAAATCCTTATTCATGCGGCGGTCGGAAAAACATTGAACATGTATTCAACGGAATTTCATTGTGGGAGGAAGGGAATTGTCACGAGTAAATTTCACCAGACATGTTCCGGATTTATCTGATCTTTGGACGAAAAGACGCTAACGTGGATCGCGATATGAGAGTGTTACAAATGTGGTCAGAATATGTCAGCGGAGGATTTGAATCATAGTTGTCGTCTGGCCTCACTACGGGGATCACTACCTCCTTTTGAGCGAACGCAGTTAGAGACATGATGATGTAGATCCGTGTAGGATCCTAAAAAGTCCACTAACTCAGCAGCTCGAATGACGAGCTCTACAATCCTTTGGAATTACTAGGCACCGTTGTATACATTCACTCCGGAAGACGTATCGAATCGCACACGCACATCAATTCCTCGATTGTGAACTGTGCGAGTATCTCCTACAATTCAGTTTCCGTGAAGTCATTTCTTGTCACTTACGGGAGCTTGTGATCTGCCCTGATTAGTCAATCCCAGAGATGAACAATGATGAAACATCAAAAAGTCGTTCCATATTCGAATTGAGCTTAGAAAACTCAGATCTTTCGATGGATATTGTCGAAGAATACTGAGAATTCGCGTGAAATTGTCAAGAGGGTCGCTTCGAAAAGGATGGAGCCCCGCGCGCTGGGGTAATAGCCATGCCGGAAGCTGAATGGCACCTGGGAGACGGGTGTCGCACGATCACTTCCGGATTAGAGGCGACTCTCCGATGAACAGAGCATTATTTTCGCATAAAGTGCTCTGAGATGAATGAATAGCAAGTACAGAGTGGATCCAAAGTTCTCCCAGAATCAATCTCCACTTTCTAACAAATTTTTGGAAGGAGAATACAAAGTTCAGAATTTACTGCAGAAGGATTCTAAGGGCATGCATATTGAAACCTTCTGCTGAAGGAAGATTCCACCCAACCAAACAGCTTATGTGACACAATTTCACTATAGATATAGAGTGAGGAGATCGTATTCTGGGAGAGTTTGTGTGAGGGCGCACAGTACTTTGGTCAGAAAGATAAAACTGAGTTGAATCGTATGATTACATACGGATCACTCATTTGAAAAATTTATGAGATATTTCCAGCTACGAATGATGCAACTCAAAGCAGGACAAAAGAGCATATCGAAAAAACCTGCTTGTCGAGAAGTGTGTTTGCGAAGACGCACGATTCTATAAGTGCTTTCTTCACCTGGCCTTGATCAATCGGAATCAGCTGACAAATGAATCATAGCAAAAAAAATTAGGAGAGTCATACAGATCTCATGAGGGAGTAACAATGGTGTTATTTATAATATATAATCAGCGGTCAGAATCTCATCGAAATTCACCAAGAAGTGTGTATATTCCTCCAGATGAATACCCACTCTAGGCAAAAATTAGTATACTGATCAAGTGATGTAACACATTCAACAGGAAACTTCGATGCCAAAAGTGATTAATCTCGAAATTTCTTCTCACGACATTCATTCCATTTCGGATATACTCCATCATTCAGCGCATATTCATCCGACATGAGTGGCTGCAGTGTTGTTGCTTCGTATCATTCAACTCATTCTTCAACCACGCGTGGCTAGAACTTGCATTCTTAAATCACAACTGCATGTTTATTCCGTCCCAAACATTACGAACTATGGCTCATCATAAATACCAAACAGGTTTGAATCTGGACGAAATGCATGATTTGTAATTAGGTGTTTGCGGTCGCTGATTTTCAATTTGATTTTTCGGATAACCAGAATGTGAAATAGAGGATTTATCATGACGGGCATTCACTATTGATCATTTGTGGAACTAAATACTCAGTGATGTATTAAGTTCTGTGGTCACTGGCTCAGGACGACTCAGGTTATCTGAAATTTCGAGAATCAAATCTTACACCCGAAATTGCTGCAATGTGGAATCCCGGAACCTGGACATACATATCACTGAAATAATATAAGGAAATTTTTTTTCGAATACTCAAAAATATAGATTCTCGAGCATCATCCATATCGTTTGGATCATATGAAAAAAATATTGAACATGAGCACTCTTCTTACAGGGACATCAAGAAGGCGAGACAACGAGTGGAACCCACCTGCTGTTGAAAATATTGAGGGTTTTAATGTACATGAAATAAGTAGGCTCTTGAATGATCTTGGTTCTCCAAGACATTCATATGGCGATGATTTCGTGGACCATACTTCTGTGCATCTGAATCCTGTAGAACATATCAATCACGATCAGCGACTCCCACTAAGACCACACAGTGAGTGAGAAATTCATGTATTTATTCGAAATTCGTATGAATATGAAATTATAGACCTTTTCTCCATTTAGAAATGAATTTTCAACTCAGGACTCAATCATTGTATCTTCTGTTCAACTAAAAAGTTTCAAATCTAGGTCAGAAAATGTTCCATTGAGAACTGAACTGCTAGCTGGTATAATCATCTTTCATTAATTCAGTTGATATGGAATCATGATTCTTATGAGCACGAAACTCCTATTTTATTCTTTGCCCTGCTCGATATTTTTTCTGTGCTCCTTTTACGATATACCTCAAAACTCGATTCTCCATTTTCTGAATTCTTGCGATATGATGAATTGTATACTCTATGGACAATTTCAGTCGATTTTGCTCGTTTTTAGGAATTTTTGATTGAACTCACGGAACACTAGATAACTTTTGTTTTCGTCCGACGGGTGAGTTCTAAAAATCGATATTTCTTCGTCTCATATCGCTTGAATGATTCTCCCATCTACGACTGTTGGAATGAATGGAATATGAATATGTTCGTATGAACCAATAGTGAGAACTTCCAAACAGCACGAATAATCAAGTTTGGTAGTCGGGAAGGTACAGAATGAACAAAATAACTGTTGATTTCGTTCTGGAAAATTGAAAAAATCATGAATTTTAATGCTTGTGCGCTGTGTTGAGCTGAGGTATTTGAATCTAGAAAGTTCGAAAAATTATGAATGTTCCAAAAATCAAGCGGCGATCTAGACGCTACATTAAAAACGTGCACCGCCTGGCTACGTACGTGCTTCAGCAAGCAACGTTGGAGTCAAGTGGAACATACAAAAACAAATGCATCATGGTACAGGTTTCCGTTTCTTTAGATGCAGATCACTGTTGGGATCTGAGAACATTTATAATCTTCGGAATATCAATAAGAATGAGCTCGAACTTCTAAGAAAACTTCTTTAAACTTTAATTGGCAATTCTATCACTCAAAACATTCCTCATTTTGAAATTTTACTGCTCAATGAAGCCATCGGAGGTTGAAATGCATGCTTCTTACGTTCTTTTAGGAAAAAATTGACAACTATTTTGTGGAACACCATATTTCAATTTCCTTTAAATATAGTTTTGGAAGACTTGTACACGTAATTGAGTGTTGATGGAATTGACAAATTGTCGAAATTAGCTGAATTAGTGTGATTTGAAGTGGCGAAAGATTGAGGTATTTAGTTTTGGAATGTTCCACCTCCCACCAATTATCTTGGGAACGACGGAACCAACAAATGTTTGCGAACAGGAGAGAAGAAATAAAAGTTTTCACTTTCAATCGCAGTAGGTGAGTCATATCTATGTGTCGCGAAATCAACTGTTGGATTTTGTCGGTAGAACTCCAGTTGTCAGAAAGATGAGGCCAGTTAATAAAGATACTGTCAGTGAAGTCCATGACTATTGAGAAAAGATGGCTCCCTTCCGCGATCGAAATTTCAAACGGAAATTCTCGAATGGAACAGTTTTGGAATTGACTCCAAGAAGAATCATGATGTAATCGTTTCTGTTTCCCCACTGGAATTTAATTCTACTGTAGCCTCACACTAATTTGTCTTGGATGATTTGATTTGAATTACTGATCCGATCGATCTTTGGGAGAGACACTCTGTACTGTTTCTCGACACCTGACTGAATACTTCTATCGCTGAGATTGTTGAAGTAATCATTTATGAATCATATTTCGGATATTTCAATAACTGATCTTCATGCCTAATCATGCCTACCCATGCCAAACAAGGTCCTCAAAAATGAAACCACTTTTTTTTTGGTATGAAGCAGCAGTCACAGAAATTGAACCACGATAACAATAGGTTGGATGAATTCGACGTGAGTTTCAATTCGATTTTCGATCAGTCTTCAATGAGTGAGGTCATTCAATTCAGAAAACCAAACATGTTGAACGCCTCAATCCTGAGTTTGTGAATCATGAAAATCTATGAATGGTTTGAAGCCCATTTCACCAATCCGGCAGGAATTCTGCAGCACACCGTTTGCCAACTTGGTCGAACATCTACTGAGGCAAACAATGGATGTAGAGAGTGAAAGAACATCCAATAATCTTCTATGATAACGAATTTTAAATCTTCCAAATGGGATCAAACAATTATGGAACATGGTAATCAAAACTCAGAATTTGTGAAGCAAAGAAAAGGGAGAATTGAATTTTATTCGAAATTATTTCATTAATCCATGGAAATCTATGATTTTCCTAGTGGTAATAAATGAAATCAGTTTGGTGTTCATTGATAAAATAATTTCGGATAACTTTTCGAGGAGATTTGTTCCTCTTATAAGCCAGTATTCGCGTATTTTCCAGTCTAATCGGTGACGAGTATCTGAAGATTGTTTTGTAGGAGCTGTATAATCATTCGTTCATAACTTTCTTTCAGTTTCACCAACACAGATTGCCATAAAATTCAGGCAATTACATCTTCTAACATAACTAATACGTTTGAATCTTGAGAGTGGATCTTCTAAATTCGCGAAGAACTTTCGAGAATTCCTCATCACTCCGAAGGTGTTCTCATTCTACGATAACGAGAAACCGGTCGATGTTCTCAGATAAACCTTCTACGTATTGAAAAACTGTTACATATATGGAATTTTTTTTTCGTCCATTGATATTCATGAGAGATTCACAATGATGAATACGTGGCGTTCATTTTGTTGAACAGTCATGGAATCGAATTCTTTATTCTTTTTCTATTGAAGAGCATCCGAAGTCAGGACCGAAACGTTGAATAATTATGAGTTTTCAAATTGAATGACCTTTCCAATGAAAGGCTGATCGAGAATCCATTACACAGGAGCTTGAGACCCCATGAGACCACTAGCGGCAGGCTCCATGGAACGTGAGAGAATCAAGTTGTATCTTCGTGATGAAGATAACATGATTTCATATTGCTTCTACTATACAAGTGCTCTCTAAATATTGTTGAGTTCGGATTGTTCCTGGACCGTTGAACCAATCATCCAGAAAGATGAAATTTGTATCTGCAACTCTCTGAATTCACGAACCATCATGGAATAAACATGGGATATCACCAGGAGGATGACCTTCAGTTTTCATGAATTATGTGACTGATTCATTCCGGTTTGCACTGACTCTTATTGAATGTAAATATTTGTAGATAAACTTCACGCCTTCCATATCGAAGATAACGACCAGAGTGTAGATGGCATTAGCCAATGAAACATCTGAATATTCATTCGTCAAACTTTACATTACATTTTCATATCGGAAAAATGAAAATTGTCCTCAATCTGCTCTTCTGCTTGGCAGCTATGCTGAATTCGATTGGTAAATAATATACATCAGGCCATTCATTATTCAGGTGACTACTTTTTCGAGATTTCGAGTAATCGCGATTCTCAGAATCAATGAGCGGAGCGACATTGCTCACGAACGTCGGATCTCATCATGATTTTTCTCTGGTCAACTGGTCTTCGTACGTTCATTACATGCGCTAAAAATTCCGCCATCGTAAGGAGGGCCTTTCCAGGTGTACGACAAATCTTGAATATATATGCCACTGAATTCTTGGATTCCAGTTTTTTTTCCTCCACAATTCATTCATAAACTAAAAGTTGGGATGAGGATCTGCAACCAGTGCAACCGATTCAATACATTTCGTGTGTTCTTCAACCTCGATGAACGCGTCTTAACCGTTGAGAAACAATTGTATATGTCATGATTACATATTCATGATGTCATGATGAGAGTAATAGGAGTTGAGGAACGCAGATTCTCGAGACTTTCCTTCGTATTATCACCGAATGTTGCTGTGTATGGCTAGATGATAAGGGTTCCATTATCAGTATCATCGATTCTGAGATTATAAATTCATTTGCACTTTCATCATTTTCATCCACGATATTCATTACCTTTTTGGTTATAAAGTTTGTAGTGTAACTCTGATGGTATCCTAGATCGATCCAGATCATTTTGATGTGGCAGTTCGTTCTTGGATATTTTCTGTTCAAAGTGTGAGCAGCTCCTCACATCTCCGCGAGGGCTCGTCGCAATGTGCGGAGTCTGTCCAGGGTGATTCGATAGAATATCGAAATTATTTATTTCATCGTTTTTCTCATATATCTCTAAGTTCAAGGCCTCATTCTGATTCTCTTCCAACTGAGGCATCCTTTCTGTGTGTCTTCCGAACTTAGCGATGAAGAGGATCCTAAAGAACTGACACTTTTGGTCAGCTTTCACTTTGTTCGATCTGCTCCATGACGGAACTACGCGTGACTACCTCCGGGGAGGAATATATCAGTTCAGCACGTTCTAGTCAAGTTTTTGTTAATCATCTTGGAGGTATGTTGAATGGTCCAACAGATTTTTGTGTTCGCGAATGTTCTCTTCTCATTTCGTTCCGGCTTGCTATCGTGAACTCCAGGATTTTCGCTCTTGCTATTCAAAAGTTAACTCAGAGTTGTTGATTCAACCTATTAGGATTGTTCGATTAAATGATAATGGCTATTTTATGTTGGTGTTTCCGTTGCGGTATCTTGGAGTGCATCTAGGTTGTTATTTATGCCGGAAATGATTCATTTCTGATAATATGCTCTTCAGGAATCTTATCGCTTGTGAACAATTGATGATCACCTTTTTGTCTACGAGCTAGTTTTTCCTGAGCCTAGTGTATGTTTTCATCTATTGTATAACGGTTTTCTTCTGTCCCATCAGCGGTAAATAAGATCAAAATCATTCCGAATGGCTCCGAGAATATTCTCCCGATGATATCCAATGATTGAATTCGCAACCGTAGCTGTTAATAGTAAGTCGATTAGTACACGAGTGTTCCGCTAACAAAACTCATCATTGAGAACAAAATATGAATTATTTTGATGGGGAGTGATCAATTTCTCTCAAGGATTTTTCGAAAACACATGCATGTCCAATTATTCGTGAGTAAATGTTGGTTGAAGGAACCATGACATCTAGCGATTCCAACTCTCAATCGTCTAGGATATTTTCGATAGCCTCAATCTTGGTCATGAAATTCCATTGTCATTCGAGTGTATCATGATTTCGGATGCTTCTCTCAATTTCCGCGGGCAAGTATTGCATGTCTCAGCGATGATGGTTATCAATTCAAATTGAATTCTATATCCTCTCCCCATATTTTGAGTGGATGGAGACAACCATGCAGTGTTCGAAAGTTCTATTCAATCAAAAATGAGCTTCCCCCACCTGAAGTGTTGTTCCTAGGTATTCGTGCAGTTGTGTCCCGATTGACGAACATATATGTCCGATGCATTGAATTTCTCCTCTCATGAATGTTTACAGTTTCTCATCCTCTCTTGTTGAATTTCTCCGAACACTGAAAAATTATACTGCAAACTCAGAAAAGTCATTTTTCCCACTGATCTTCGAAACTAACAATTAAAATTCATGAGTTTTCATGAACTGTTCTGATGCGAAGTTGTACTCAACAACAGGGTTGTTGCTAACTATCCTAGAGCTCATGTACCACATACGGAACAGCATCATGGATTTCCCTGGAAGCTCAAGGGTGAATTCACGATACAAACAGGGAATGAAGCCTAATCCGAAACAATTTCGTAATATCAACTGAATCTTGCAAGGCCTTTCGTTTTAATGAGATAACCTAGCCGGTATTTATTTGCTCTGTTCCACTAAGCCCATTTAGGGTAAGAAACATGTCTCATTTCCAAAAATCTAGAGTATGAGTCCATAATACTGATCATCACAAGTGAGCCAAACGATCAATGCGGTGAGTGACCCTTCCGCTAAAAACATGTAACAACGTCAATGACCACTCCTTGTCTCAGCTCCCGCCTTACGCTGCGACAGTGATCTCGAAATCTACCGCATAACTGAGATCAAAGACAGAACGTTATGTGCTTTGATGGGTGCGAACCATGGAACGAATCTAATGATTAATCATCAGATCAAAGACAAAATCGTCGAATCATCACGTACACGCTTAACAGGATAGAGCTTCTGATCAACATACAGCATATCGTTGGGATAATTCAGGTACTACATGGCGCCGAGAGAAGTCTGATACGGCATCATAGCGTCATCCATCAGAGCAGTGTCTTCCGAGGCGAATGTGGTGTCATTCAGCAGACTCGACCTTTCGAATTGTCAATCGATTACCGATGAGCGAGAGTTATTCCTCCTCGAATCATCAAGGCACGATGTTTAGATTATCGCATGAAAAGTATGTTCCATTTCAGATCAGCATACTGTCACCAGGAGTTGAGACGTGACTTTCGTGAATTTAGCTAGAAATCAATCGATACGAGAATTGTGGATCTAGGACACATAGAATTTAGTTGTGATAGCCCCACCACAAACTTCCTCCCAGACTGAACTTTGATATCATCCGTGCTCCTGTAGAAGCCGAACTCTCACTGTCCATTTAGACCATACCTATAGGAACATTGTGGTTGTTCTGAGAACGAACTTCTTATAAATTTGTATGTAGATGATAGTAATTTAGGAAAATGATCGCGAAACACGAGAGCCTGCATGAAGAATACGAGAACGTGGAAAAAGCAATGAAAGTATGCTTAGGAAGATTATATTTGTAAAAAGTGTAAAGAAATTGATAATTCAATAACTGGTCATCATGAACATATGCGACAAACTCTATAGTTGAATTGCCTCATACTTTCAGATTCCGAATCAGAGGTTCAGCAACAACGTTGGCGATTGAATTCGACAAAGCATATAAATAGATATGTGATTCGCCTCCACTTTTGAACAGAGAAAAGTGGGTCAAATGTAGGAAGTTTAAATCATCGACTTCTTTCACTTCAGAACCCAGAACTAAAGATAGAAAACGGAGTAGAATTTTGTTCATGCGAATTCCTTGATATTTATGAACGAATCGTTCCCACCCGGTGCGAGAACTCCTATGGAAACAGAAATACAACCGCAGCTTTTCATCGATAAGCTCTCATCGGTGTCGAATGTATCAAGTAAGACGGAGTCAAATGAAAATGTCAGTTGTGGAATGTGCGATTCAGGCCGATTGAGTGGATGTTACAGAGGAGATAGAGCCCTGAATATGTTACACTATTGAACTGAAATCACATTCCTTTGATACATAGAGATGTACACACCAGCATTATTAGATGAGAGTGAAGATCTCTGATTGGTGAAACATAAACGTGTTACCACTAGACTGATACGAATGGAAGAAAATGAGTTCCAGGAGAACATTAATGTGGAACCCCGCAAACAGAAAGAAAACTCTAATATGAACTGAGTGTTAAACAGAATGAGCAACAGAATATTCGAGTCTATTCATGAGAGGACATGACTATTCATTATTGAGGAATTAAGTGGTGAGTAAACAAGAGCAGTTCAGGAGTTGCGTGATTCTAGCGGAAAGAAGACAGAAGCCAGGAATCTCACTGGAATAGGAGTGACAAACTTCACAGCTTCAGATTTATGAACGGTCTTGTTAGTGTCGGATGTAATGGAAACTTACGAGAATAACTGAAAAGTGATATGAAGAGTCGCCACCAGAAGTCATTGCAATCTCTGATACATCGAAACCAGTTTGAATGATGGCGATCATGTGAAGATACAAATCAATTCATCTACCACTTCATTGATAGATATCGAGTGACGTGTTGAGGAGGATATACGCATAGATATAAGGATTGGGCGAACATCATGCATCATCATCCGGCTCGTGAGCAAGGAGGTCTGGAAGATTTGGCATCCTAATGCAGATACCAGGGTACTGGTATGAAATGAGCGTCAGGATACAATTGTGTCGGTAGGGATGATCATGCTTTATCAGAAGCAACATGCCAAAGATGGTTTCAACGGTTCAGAGATAATGATTTCGATGTGATAAATGAAGAACGTGGAAGACCACTAAAACAGTTTGAAGACGTCGAACTGCAAGCAATATTGGATGAAGATGATACTTTGAGTCAAAAGCAAATGGCAGAAATGTTAAATGTTGCACAACAAACAATTTCTGACCGTTTGAAAGCTATGGGAAAGATCCAAAAGTGTGGAAAATGGGAGCCACATGAATTGAATGAAAGACAAATGGTGCAATGCACCTGCACACAAAGCAAAAC
>UWOG010069523.1:2386-14721 GCA_900490065.1 Neuroterus quercusbaccarum
TCCTTACACCAGGAATCGTAGATAGGATCCACGAAATGATATTGGATGATAGGAGAATGGTGCGGAAGCCGTCTGAGGTGGAAGGCATTTCATGTGAGCTGGACCATGAGCGCAACTGTAAGACCATTTCGAAGGAGTGTTTGACAAAGTTTAGCCGCAATCTGATAGAGTTTCTGCGCCATCCTGTAACCGTGGATGGAACATGGATCCGCCGCAACACATCAGACACCAAGGAACAATAAAAACAGTGGGTTTTTCCGGGTGAACGTGCAGTGCGATAGAAATATGAGAAGAAAAGATATTCCGCAAGTCCAAAGTGGGCTTGTTCCAGGGAAATCATGTTTGAATCGTATAGATAGGTCAAAGGAGAAATCATGAAGGATCACAGGGGAAATTTCGATAGTAGAAAAAACAGTTACCTGTGATTATGAGTAAACTTCAGGAGGTCCGACAAGAATACGGAGTCAATAGATAGCTCCTCCAATGTATAGGAACAACATATACAGGCTGGAAGGCGAGTGCACGAGTTGATAGGAATTCGAGTGGCTAATTTGATTTCATGTGAGGTGTTGGACGAGGATTCGTTATATTTTCATGGCTTCTTATATCATTAAGGAGAAAGTTCGCAGGAATGATACCAATGATGTAAGCTCTTACTCATGTGAAGAATATATTACAATCCAGTGATAAATCACATAAATTGAAGTTTCCCAATGATCTGGAGTAGTTCTGAATTGTTATGTCCATAAACTCATTCAACACCTTTTTTATATATCTGAGAATCCTGAGAGATGTGTTGCCTAGAAAAAGGACAGAAATTCAGCTATATAGGCATCATATATGATGTGAATCAAATATCGCGGGCGATTATGCTGAATAAACTTTTGATCCCTCTCTTAATTCGTATGGAAGGGTTGTTGAGCTTGCTGAATACAAAGCATCGGAAACCCTTCATACCAATCTAGAGAGGAATGTGAATATTATTCAGCATACTCGTCCGTTATACAGACTCTTCAGGTCATTCTTCTCGTCACACGCTGAACCTAAAAAAGTGGTTGCTTCAAAGGGAGAGTCATACGTTGACACCGAGAGAATTTTCCATGACATTCAGACGAATAGCAAGCTTTCAGTATGAGGTGATGAAATTCTTCGATGAAAATTTCTACATTGTATGTTACAGGATTGTTCACCCCTCGGAATCCAGTCCCCCGGGATATCGGATGGGTTGCAGTTTGTAAGTATTAAATATAGTACATAGAGTTTCAGAACCGTTTTGGCAACCGACTCTGGAAGCACCAGGCATCCAAAGGATTAGAATCCCCTGAAAGTAGGAAAACCATATATCATACATATAGATATCACTTACGTCGCACAGTAGGTCGAAATCGGAAATCGAGGTTCATAATGACATTCGAATGATCGAAACAGAGAATTTTCTAAACGTAGTGAGGTGGCAGTATGCGAGACCAATGGAGACGGATAATTCCTCGGATCCCTCATGATTCGCTTGGAAAGGATCAGTGAATAAAGTATATTCAGAGAAAAAGAAGAACGTTGCCTATCAAGATCCACTGTGCATAAGCTATTCAAGGCCATTATACTATGAACAATGTTGAGTGTAATTTCGTTGATCCGTTTTTCGTCTGGCACTATCAGATGAATTTTCATCCGCAGAGACTCTACGCAAGGAGACGTCAGAGAGAAAGCTGAACCAACATAACTTGATTGGCAACATCGATCGGTTAGCACGAAAGGATCATTCGATCTAACCGTTCATGCTCTGTATGTCCGAACAAGTGGAGGTCACCGCACGATAGAGTTTCTAATCATCGCGTTCGGAGTGAATAAATCGTATAGCAACCACATTAGTGCCAGGTTCCAATCGAGGAATTCCGAAACCGATTGAACCAATGATATCAATCCAGGAAAGGACCGGAAGGCGACAGCAGGCAGATTGACAGATCTAGTGAGGGAACGAGACCTAAGTTCCTAGCCCAGCTAGGCATTGCAGCTTGAGGCGGTCAACCTGCCCCAGGAATGATTTATAGGCGTATAGAACGTTTTGATGGTTGAGGATGCTCGGATTCGCTGTTACTGGGAATCCTAAATTTCCGGAACGTAACAGAATAGTTCTTTGAATGTGCATTGAACACTCGAGAATGTGAGGACGATGTAGAGAGTGATGGAAGTCACATACGATTTGACGAGTCGGAGAAACAAAACTGAATTCAGCTTATTATGCTCCAATTATGTTCAGAGTAACATATGATGTCATTCATGACTAAGAGTCGGTTTTGAAGGGTCTACAACTCCAGGAAGATTCTGTCAATAAATTATCGACCTTGATGAATGATTTTCCTCCGAATGATCAGAACGAAAACCTACTTAAATATATTGCATGCCTATTTTTGATTCCAAAACGCACGTGACGCGCAAGTTCAATAGCACCTGTGTCGCGCAAATGCTAGTTCTCGTACTTTGCTCTAAATCATGTATTCCTTCCGCGGTCCGCCCTTGATTATATATTTCCCTCTCAATACGAACTCATTTTTCGTCTTTACTCTACATTTACGGGCAGCTTCTTTGGAATGAGAAGTATGAAGAACTACTCTTATGATTTTGTCATTGTCAATTCATTTGTGTTCCTAAAGAGCTTCGTTCAAAAGTTTGAGTGCACCTAGAGCGCGTGACTTTAAAGCCGAATCGAGGCAAACGGTTTCCGGTTCTGATGGCGGTTACGATGTACGGTCCGGTTCAACCACACCTTGCATCGGTTTCACCCACGATTTCCGTCGCTGTTGGTTTTGGCACACGAGGCCGTCGAGCATTATTCCGAGGCAACTGAACACCTGCAGAGTCACATGACTTCATTCACCGCTAGGATTGGCTAAGATTAGCTTCGATCAACGACGCTTGTGCCGCGATCGGAATCGCTAGCGTTGAAAAGAGGGAGAAACCTGAATGCACAATCGGAACAGGGTCTGGATCCTGCCGAGCACTGATCGGTCGATGGGTCCAGTCGTAACCGTGATCGGGACCAGGGATCGCTCCTCCGAATTCGGTTCGAGACAAACGTGGTTGTATTCACAGACAGGTATAAGTGAGGAACCACAATTATATCTAGATCAGGCGGAGAACGACGAGGAATCAAAGTACGAACTGAGAATCTCGGAGTTATTCTACACAGCAATATACTGTAAAAGGCCAACCTATGCGATGGCAGTCTGATAGAACAGCGTCTAAATATCCACTCAAGAGTCTAGGCTGGAAACCGAGTATGTCCCTGGGGGTACTCATAAGTTAAGTGACTCTTGATCTCACTGAGAAGAACGTGGCGGCGCGGGTTTCCTGAACTGACCAAAATTAGAGACAAGTGTTTCACAGATAGCTTCAAGGAAGAACGAAATGACTCAGCTGGTATTTATCGAAGAAAGGAATTATATGAACGTAACAGTCGCGGAGTTGTCATAGGCCACACCTCTACAATCTTAAACTATAGCCATGATGCAGTGCACGGATGCCAATGGAATATCGGGTAGGCGAACAGAGGATGTTGACAGTTGAATGACTGAGGAATATCGGGATGAGTGGTTGGGGTTCACAGTTGAAGACAGACTTAGAAACTCTGGACTTGAAGCTGAACTGTGAGTTCGGAGCTGAACTATTTTTGAGGTAACAAAGAACCTTATCTAGGTAGAGATTAAGAGAGGGATACGACGGCTACTCTTATTCTCTGTCACTACTTCGCGATTCAGAAACTCAGGACTCATAACCCTGAATGATGAGGATCCAGAGGTGACTGCTTCCTCTCCTAACCTTCACGGCCGCTATTCGACTATGGAAACGGTGGAATAAGACCTGCAAACTTCACCATGCTAGTAGGTTCGTTCCTACAAAATTATTATAAGAGGTTTCGAGCACATAATTGGATGAACGAGAAACCTCGTCTTCCCGGCAGTCACTAGACTATGTCCTTATCAATTATGGGAAACCGGATTCGTTCAAGTAAGTGTCCAGAAGAATAATGAATAATGATACCATTCCGGCTCTATCAATGGATGAACGTACAATATTACGATACATAATTTGCATGAAGACTGAAACATAGAAATGCAAATTGGGTAGGACCTTGGAGGTGGACGCTTTACTTCTATCGACTATTCACTCCTCATCACGCTTCGCTTGTCTCCAAATGTTCATTTCCGAATGGTTTTCTGCTTTTCGAAAACCGAGAATTTCAGCCATTCTGCTCTGAAACTTCTGGTTAACGAACTCAATATTTTTTTTCTATATTGACCTCCATATGTGCGATCAACATCAAGAAATCAATTGGTAATGATGGGTCTCATTTGTGACTCAAAATACATTCTTTTGTGCTTCGTGATGATCATGATTTCGATTCACTTCAAATTTCATCAGGTCCATTCCTTCATGCACTTTTGATTTTCGAATGACATCTTACACTTGACTCTCAATCATAATTTTTCGTAAATGGGATGATCATACGTCACATACACGTTCCTTCGCGCCTGCTAGGACTCTCATACTCAAAATCCATATAATACTTTTTACAGCAGCAAGAGTTCCACCACACAGATTGCAGAGAGAGGAAGATGCGCATCTGCTTCCTTTGGGTACAATAGTACTCTTCACGAATACGTTCGCTATAATTGTTCATGATGCAGCAGCAAATATAGTGACATGTAGACTATTGACGCTTCCTGAAAAACGCATTCTCGCAAGGATTCTTCGCCGGGAAGCCACAGACCCAAGTAAGAGCTTGAACGATAAATCTTAGCACTAAAGAACTTGAAATACACATTCTTGAAAATCTCAATTTCCATAAACAAACGGTTTGTTGAAAGACACAAACCTTATATCAGTAAATATAAGGCATTCTATCTTCTCTAATTGCTGCTATGAATTATTTAGGATATGAATTACTGAATGACGGTATGATAATACCAAACGCTTTGACTAATTGAAAATTGGCCTTGAACTACAAAAGTTAATGAAGTCGTCCCTAATACAGGGAGATCAAGGTGGTTCCAGAAAGAATTAAAAGCTTATCGTATGTTCCGTTTCAAGGTACCTAGTTGAAGTGATTTTCCCTCAAGAGTTTTCAGTTATGACGTGAGAAAACCAAAAATAAAATTCCGATTTTTTGAGAAGTTTATACTGTGAGCAGGAGATAGAGAAATGAATCAATCATTGAATATTTCACAGCAGCTATGTTAAAGATATTCATATTTTCGCATGGTAGAATCATCATTCCAAAAACCATTCATAGTTCATTGTCTCCCAGTGCACGATAAACGAGAGCTTGAACGATGACGAATATCTTTTGTTGGCTCCTCAAGCAATTGAATGAAATTGAGTAGACTTCGAGTGCATTTATGTGCATTTATGGCCGTATAAGGTTTGAGAACCGGAAATAGTCGCAGAGCGCCAAACCCTGGATTATATGCTGAGTGAAGTAACAGTTCGTAGCCCAAATAATTGAATTTTGCCTTCGAGACTACACACGTGCACTCGGGAAATTTTCCTGATGGACCAGCACTTTCTTCGCCGACGAATGCGGTCGTCTCTGCTTTGAATCGATATGGAGTCTCTTCGAAAGCTCTGAATGATATTAGCCGTTGATTCTTCCACCCTTCTGCAGGTAATCGATGTAAATGATACCGAGGGCATTCAAAAGAACTGTGGACATGACCACGGGAACGAAACGAAGCAAAATCCATTTAATTTGAGGTCAAAAATCGCCAAACACTCTTTCGAAATGGTCACACGGTTGCGCTCATGGTCCAGTGTGAGCAATCGCGGCACCCATCTCGCGGATACAGTTTCCCTGTCGAAATATTCATTTCAAATGTGATGTACCCGCTCAGTCGAATGGCCCACAGCCTAACTCAACTCACACTCTTCGATTCTCCTTCCATTCAATATCATCCCATGGATTCCGACGACGATCCCCGGTGTAATGATCTCTTTTGGGCGATCTGAACATTCGGCGTCACTTGTGCTGGTACGACCACAACGGTACTCAGTGAAACGCTTCTTAACCATTGAAATCGATGGAGCAGAATTTCCATTGTATTTTTCAAGCCTTTTCTTTGTTTCACTGATAGTATTTTCACGCTGAAAATCATGACTGATCAGCTAACGAAATTCAATTTTTTCATTTTCCGTTGAAATTCACGCGGTTCTCTGCTTTAAAAAGTCACGGATTTATCAGACAGCTTTCGTATGTATATAACTTGTATGCTCGATAAATGAAAATTTTCTTGATGCACATTCTTGCAATTAGGATGTTCACTGTTCATAAACCTGGAATATTCAATCCAAAAGTGTTAGAATAGGTACATCTTTGAATGGGTATCATTTCTCACAGTAAACGTTCATTGAGATATGGCTCTAATTTTGAAATGCCAACGTTATTCAGATTGTAGTGAAGATCATGTGCAAAGGTATAACCATATTCAGCATCAGTATTATCCGTTGATTTCTTGCTTGAAACCAATATTTCGTTGATTGAAAAAAACAATCCAGGACAAACTTGTTTGAGAATTTCAGATGCATTTGTCTATGTCTTGGATGAGCGGCAATACAGCAACTTTTCGAGGCTGTTTTCAACTGATTGCTCAGATCACGTTGGTATAGTATGTTGAAAATTGATTATGAGTGTTTGCTTCCACTGATCTGTGTTTCCTTTGTGGAATCTACGATCGGCCAGTTTTATAGCTGGATTGCGAAGGCATGAATACTAAAAATTCCATGTCAGATAAAGTGACACGTGTCGTAGTTGGAATATCTACAATATTAGCTGCGTTAGTCTTCTTCGAAAATAGAATAGGTGGACCATAGACTTATTTTTAAATTTGTGGAAAATCCGCGATGAAGATGAGAAAAAAATTCTCAAATTTAAAGGTTAGGTGCTCGGATTCCAAGATTCCCATCCACAGCAAATTCTTTTCCATACTTGAAAAAACACCTGTAAACAAGTTTTGAATGTAAATTCCAGATCTTTATCAACTCATAATAAACTGAGCGCTAAGAATCGAGGAATCCTCATCGCAAAGACTGAAGATATAGGTCTAGAAGTTAGTGTATCTGAAACAGAGTATATGACCGTCGACAGATCAGAAAACAGTGATAAAGACAAAGATCGAAGGGCTAGAAATATGGAATTCGAAAGAGTTAACAAGTTCGAATACCTCAGAACCATTATACCTAGCAGAAATAACATTGAAACGAAAATTGACTGGCGGCTGCACGCTGGGAGCGGGTGCTACTATGCAGCGGACACGTTACTGAAATCGCTATTTGTATCCAAAATTATCAAATCGAGAGTTATAAAGCGAGATTCAGTGCAGTCATTTGACCCACTGGGAGCTGATGCGCCCTATTGATGGAAACGGTGACTATGAATGAACTATTCTCCATTTGACTCTCATTTCCTCGAGTTATGCCGATGATATATTTTCATGATTTGAATTCAAACACACTCAATAAGGGGAAACAAAATACATCATTTTTGCATGATGAAATGGGAAGAAAAAAGTTTCTTAGATTCAGAAAGGAATATCAACATTGTATCTCATGCACAGTTATTTGAAGACCAACCAATCTGTACAATTGAGCAGTGCTGAATTGAGGAGTTTTTTGTGGTTTGAATAACTAGTGACTATATTTTTCACAGGTGATTATCGGATAGAGCCTATCGAATATAAAGTTACCGACAGACTTGTTGGTCCAGCTCGTCCACCTGCGGAAGGCTTAGAACAATATGGAGAATGTCATCGCGAAGGAATAATGTCTGATGTTATCAGTGAGAATTCTGCTCTATCTGGTAATTTGCAAACTGGAATATGATATTTTATGATGTTGAAGAATTTTGCTTGTGATGATTAGTTCCATCCTAAGTCTGTCGTGTATCACCGAATTGTATCACAAATGACGATATATGATTTGCAAAGTACATGGCAGTTCTCAACTAATACATCTCTATTGTTATTTCATGTGAAATAATGACTGTATTTTGGTTGATATATTCAGATTTGACCATGGAAGCCGGAGACAGAGCCTTATTGTTCCGCAAAACAAGACAATATGAAGACAGGTTGAGAGATTTCATATTCAATCATTTAGCAAGTCATACGGATGGTATGTGGGTCCCTAAACATCTCCTTGCAACTCCGGAAGGTGATTGAAAATTTGGAATACAATGTGGAAAATGGATATAATCGATGTGTGCTGATGATTACCAAATTTTTCCTATCAGGATTACTTTAGAGTTTTACAGAATATTTTTCATTACACGTGCCTTCAATATGAAATGTCTGGAACATATAATCACGTCTTGATATTCAACCTCTTCTCAATAATCGCAATAAAAATTGAAAGTCGAAAGATTGAACTTATATATTTTTTCTTACAGAGCAAGCTTATGAGATGCAACCAGCCCAGCGTGGTGTTGGTCGACGGCAGAGATGAAATTCTCCAAATAATTAGTATCAAAAAATCTATTCTGTCTTAGACATAAGTATATCATTTCCACTGAAGTTTCAAGGACTCTGATAGTATGTTAGAAATTTGGCTCCTCCTGGGGGTTTTCTCCACAAAAAGGTTTTTCCGGCTGGGTTGCACTGAAACACTATCGTATGGATGTGCAGGCGAATGCAGGAGCTTGTAAACATAAGAATCTGGAATAAATTATATATCCCTGTATTTATATCTTGAATTGTTTTGAAAACATCACGCCTATCTAACTTCAAGTTCATCCGGCCGTCGATCAAAAATAGTATACCTCGAGTAGATCGTCAACATTTTGATGACCACTTTTGTCAGCACAGATGTCCTTCCACAAACTGTGGAGATTCAGATATCAAAACTTTCGACCAAGTTAGCTCCTGAAATGATTTAAAATAATTAACATCATTTCGACAAGATGAAGAGTAATCTTCATCAAAAATGTTCAATTACTTTACTGTGGGATAAGATCCTTGAACTCTCGCTACACTGGGAATCAAACCACGGGAATTTCGATTTCCGGTCTCTTATAGCTTGATGAGGAAGCACGCGATGGGAATTCGGAAGTTGTGTGGTTCGATTCCCAGTGAAGTGAGAGTGAGTGGGTCTTTTTTTAGAAAAGTGTGATTGAAAGTTTTCTAGTAAGACCATAATATTTGATATTTTGAATATGTTGATGCAGAAAACTTATTCCGAAGAAACTTTGGTTACCCAGTTCTGTACTGACACTCCTGATCTGCAATTCATGAGGATATTCTCTCAAATTATCACTCCATATGATATTTTCTACACTTGCGTTATCATGATCGTCAGCTTCTCCAGTTTTTTGTTTCATTCATAGATCCTTCCTCGATAAATTCGGAAATGAACTCCACGAACAGCTGCAACAAAACACTAGAAAATGTTTCTTCTGCAAATCGAGGAACGATAGAAACCTTCCAGAGGAAGAAAACCAAAAAGCTTTCCTAAACTCTTGGCAAAACAATATAGAAGAAGAAAGGAGAATGAGAAGGCAGCTCACCAATTCACCTCTTTCCTCTTTCTCTCCATCTTGTCTTCTGCATTCTTATCATCATCGAACTACAATGCAGGAAAACATTTTCAAAAAATAATCGATAATGTTTCGTCCCTCATATAGCTTCTTCATCAAGGCTGAAGGAAAATTCCAATGAATAACGGAATGACAAAAATGATACCAAAGCAGGAAGGAAAAGCACGAAAACCCATTGCTCTCCTGATGGCACCTGAAAATGAGATGCTTTTCGAGATGAACACTTATCATGAACGTTGAAAACCGAAATTCACTTCACTCATGGACATACCTTCGAGAAGAGTTGGAGAGCAGATTGTTTTTGGCTATTCTGCGAATGTTTTTGTCTCTTGTCGATTTTAGCTAGGAAGATTTGCTGATGTTTGTCTTAATCTGGTCGTTGGTTCATTCCTCTTGGGAACTCTGGATAATCATATGACTATTGGATGTTGGATGGGATTTTCAAATTGATTTGAATCCCATTCAAATTTTCCGAATGGAATATATAATAAATATATGTATTTATGAGATTTTTTGTTATTGGAAGACCTCCACCCCTTCCACCTGGTCAGAAGAGGTTCAGGAATCCTCAGGCATTTTCATGTTCAAATAAGAGCTCATTATACCTAGTTTTTATTACTGCTGGGCTTTTTTGGAGGGTCATGATAGTGGATCAAGGTCATGTGACTAATAGCTCACGTAAGCCCTGGAAAATGTGGGTCTGCATCTCAATTTTGGTAATGAGGCCGACAGCAAAAAACAATGATCAGAAAAGAATGTTGTTTGCTTAATTATTCATATTGAGGACCAGACTCACCTTTCTCAGTGCTTCTTTTGAGGGATCATAAATTTATAACTAGAAAGGGGAATTCCGTGTGTGAATAAGTTTGAAAATGAATAATAGTTTTGTTGTATTAGTAATCTGGTGAATTAACATACTCATCACATGGCCTTGAGATGGCTACTTCAAGTGTGCGATCTCACCATCATAGAACAGTTTCAGCAAGCATGGAGTACGAATGGAGTTTTTTTTTCTAATATTCCCGAACAAATAATATAATTATTATATAATTCGAAAAATAGAATGCTTCTGGCTGCCACTATCCTAAAAAAGCACCCTGAAAAGACATTCAGGGTGCTATCAGTCAAACTGTCGTCACAGGAGAATCTCATTTTTATGTGATTTTGTCCGCCATATATGAATCTGCTACTTATAATGATGAGAAGCTACGCCAGGTCGGAACCTCGATAAAAGTTCTCGTTAGATCTTTGAAGTTAGGCAGCGTTGGGCGCGGCTAGTACTCGGATGAACGACCGCTCGAGAATATCGCATGCTTTTGACGACTCTGTCGTGGGTGTAGTGAGCCCACACGTTCACGAAAGTATTCACCTAGTAACTCCACCTTCGTGTAGATGACGCAATGGGACGGCTCGACCCTAAATGCGCAATTATCATCATTATCATAGGTTCACGCGAATCATTGTCAATGGGAAAAAAGGTCTTTATTTCATGTGATATTGATTGATGAACCTAAATATCGCAGTATGTAGACGGTGAACCACGACGTGGTTATGTTGTTACAGTTGGAATGAAATTTCGAGCAGACAATATACGCTCTGGGTTATTCATCGCAGAGATTCCGAATTCTGTGAGATTCGAAACCGATGCTGGCGTGATACCTTCCAGACGGTGATGGTTGCCCTAGCTCGTGAGAATTGGATATGCGGACTCCAAATTTTTTTGGCATTACCACATTTTTCGGTCGCCGCCATGTGAAAGATGTGGCATCGAGCTATTTCTCAGATTTTCCTATGTAAGATACTGGATCCGTCTCTAGGTTTTCAAAAACTCGGGATGGTACCAGGAGGGCGGACATGGCTGCAGGGTGCTGGAGAACACTGTCAACCCCTTCGAAGAGGAAGTACCTATCAGGTTCCGAGTCGTGAATCATAAAACGAAGCCACCATTTGGAATTTTCTTGTGGGTCGGAGTGAACCTAATGAGGGGAATTTGTGACACCATGCCTCTTGTGTCCTTGGAGCGTCCGGATGTTCAGCGTGATCCGAGCGTCCGTGTCGGCTATGTGAAATAATTTCAAGATCAATACAATGGCTCGTCACATGAAAATAAGGGAGTGCCATAGTTGATACAGAATGACAGTTATTGTTCTGAGATGAAGAGCATCATTTTGTCGAAAGAAGTTTCTGATCTTGGAGGTAGGAACATATAAAATAGTGTGGTGCATTTAAAAATGCATCACATTATAATTATATTCATAAATGTCATCCCGGAGATTATGTCAATGCTCATGATGATTATGTTGAATAATGAATGATTTACGCTTTTGAGTTCGTCCATCATTTTTGTTATGATTTTTTGATATGAAGAATAAAATTGTATGAAAAGGAAAACATTTGCGTGGAGCTGCATCAAAATTGATTACTCCAATCTAACTGGAAATTACAAAGACATGTTGAACTTGCATCAGTCACGTTTCCTTTGATTTTTTGCGGAATTTATTCATAAGAATGTAAGTTCCTCAAGAAGGGAAGAGTTACGAACCTTCAAAGTTGAAACTCATGAGATGAAGTGCAATAGCCACTCCCAATGATTCCATTGAAATTGAAACATGAATAGATCTCTTCCGTTCACACACAGGAAACTCATATCATCAGGAACCTCATAAGTCATTCATTGAAAACTAACTCTTAAAACTAGGAAAAGATGAATAAACACTCCCGAACATGAGCGAAAAACGATACTGAAGAAGAAGCT
>UWOG010070481.1:0-10194 GCA_900490065.1 Neuroterus quercusbaccarum
TTCTAGCGCTCTCTGAGAGACGTGTTCCGATTATACGAAAATAAATTGCCTAGAGTAATAATTATTGCAAAAGCTTTTCTTCGTGAATCACTGACCTGTGAAGGACAAATATTGGACGGGAGATATGTCTTGAAAGGAAAAATATTCAAGAAAATCAAAACTACTGGAGGATGAAGGCTATTGAAATAATGTTCTCATTAGAGCCCCTCGTCTTGTTTCTACCTTCTCTCTTCATAATATTTTTCTCATTTGAGCTCCGCATATTTTTTCTACTCTTGGATCTTGATTTTATGGAGGTTCATTTCAGGGTTTTCAACAAATATTGCATTTTTCTCACGATCTTTTGACCTCTTCCAATAATTTGAGCAATTTTTTGCATTTGACTGAAACTACTACGATGAAAGAGTTGAGAAATACAAAAATTATAAAGATGAATGTTTTAGCTCTTGATGTGCCTAATTGAATGCTGGAAATGAAATTCATGGATTTTCCGTTTCTATGAAGACACACTTACATCGTGTGGCAAGAATTGGCAAAATATCAGTTGTGATTACGTGAACAGACCAGAAGGTTGTTTATTATTTGTGAGAATGATACAATTCCGAAGAATGTGCTTTGTGCGGTTTTTGCATCACCGAAATCGGTGCGAGTCCTCAGGGAAATTATCGGAAGTGAAAAAAAATGAGATGCTGATATACTATCGAACAGAAAGTGAAGACAATTTTCACACTATTTTCGAATATTTTCACGTCTTCTCTAAAGTATTTTTTCAGTTTCAAAATCTGATCTTGCGCTCGATTAGAATCGCTCCTCAGTTCTCAGCTTTATTCAATGAACGATATTCTAGATTTGATCGAGAATTTCAGGATATAATTTATAATGGTTCGAATTTGCCTCAAATTCTCAGGGCAATTTTGTAATGCTTCACATTCTATCGCAGAAGAATATTTCAAAGTTTGAAAGATTTTGATATCCATGAAAAAGAATATAAAATTCTCTGAATTTTTTTCTGGAGTTCGAAGGATTTATGACTTTTTTCCTGATTTCCTGAATGTTGAACGGTTCCAAACGAATGCAGAATATCAAAAATTATAGGTTCCTAATAAATTCTAACAGAATTATCTGGAAAGATTTCGAAACATTCCAAACAATTTCCTGGAATTCCCGAAAAGTGCCTGAAAGATTTTCAGGAAATTTTGCTCAATTTCTCACATATTCCATTATATTCAAAGGTATCTGATCGGGTTGAAGAGATATTTCAAAAGTTTCGTGGGAATAAAGAATGGTGAAACCTACGTTCAAATTCATGAGGGAAGAGATATTCAGTGAAATGGACGGAATTTGAGAATAATTGTCTGCTATGAGAAATTCTTCAAGAAATGAATTTTCAAAGATTTGAAAAAAGCTCCATAAGTTTCAAGAGAACTTCCAACGATTAAATGGATATTCGAACATTTTCTCATAATTCCTGTACAAATTGAGTATATTATCACCTGAGTTTCTCACATTATGGATAATTCAAAGGATTATAGATTTTCATCCTCTTCTCATATATTTCATACCCTCTTTTCTCTTTGTCGCCTCCGTTCCTTCGCTTCCCTTCAGTTCCCCTGATTTCCTCCACTCTTTTCCCCCTCATTTTGCATCACTTCTAATACTTGCCCTTACTTCTCCTACAAGCTCGTTCCCAATTCTTCATAATTCCCTTCAATCAAGATGATCTTTCTTCCTCTTCCAGAATATCGCTTCATTTCTTCTAATTTCTGCTCTGTTGTCGTAATTTTTCTTTCAACACTTCAACTTTCACTCCCCCCACCTTCCTGAACTTTTGCCACCACCTATTCCTTCTCGCTTTATTTCTCAATTGACATGGATCTTTCTCGACTTCTCTTCACCAGTCGTTACTTTCCCTTTTCTTCTCATTAACTCCACCTCAATAGCCCTACTAGGTATTACTTCTGCATTACTTCTCAAAAATTTTCATACTTCTCCCTACTTCATCCTAACCTTTTTCTCCTACACTCCTTTGATTTCTTATCAACTCTCTCACTCTTCTCCTGATTCACGTTTCCTCACTTCTTTCATCTCCGCTTCTTAACGTTCCTCCTTCACTTCTACCACTATCACTCCTATAATTGCCTTTACTATACCTTATATCTCCTTCCACTTATTTATCCTACCTTACCTCCTCCAAATCACATGTACACCTCTGTTGGCCCTATCCCACCTTATTCCCTTCACTTTCTCTCTCCTGATTGCAAAACTACTACCCCTAAGTCTTCTCATTTCTGATACTCTCTCGTACTCCCACTACCTTTCCGCACTATAACTAGTTCATCAGCCTGATTTCCTATATTCCTTCCTCCTGATTTCCTTTACCCATTAGTCTGTTCATTTTCTTTCATTTTCTCACTTCTCTTCTCATAACTTTCCTTTGCTCCTTCTCATTCTCCTGAACTAACTTTACCGCCGTCTACTCATCTTTCTGCTCTTCTTCAATCATTTTTGAATACTCGATTTCCGAAGAGAATGAGAGCGATGATATTGTGAAACATGAATCATGAGTAGGGAATTTACTAAATGATGAGGAGATACTGTTAGCTATTTGAAAGGAAGGAACACAATAGCGCAGAACAAAAAATACTTAGAATTTCTACACATTGAACCTTTCTTGACCTTAAGAGAATTAGGAAAGGGCTCATTGACTTTCCGAACAATATGAATCTCCCTACAAAAAAAAGCGAAAAGTATTAAAGAGATTGGAGTTATACTGAACGGATTTTTTCGATAGCGATCAATGAAGGTTTTTATCGGGCTCGAACGGATCAATTTACAAAATACAAATTTCAACTTGTATATACGATCATATTATTCGTGAGAGGAATTGTTATTCAAGGAAATTTGTGATATTTATTTTTATAAGAATTTCGCGAGAAACAGAGCACTAGGAGTGCAAGTACAGAACTTCGTATCTCCTTTCGCTTTTCGGATATACTAGATATTTTCTGCATAGTTAGTTCAATTCCGATCAAAGGATTACTTATTTCCATTATTCTGATTATGTTATTGATCATCACAGAAATTGAATTGAATCTGTTAATAGCTTGATACAATTTTTTTTGTTACAGGTGAGTCTTACTGAATCATGTTCTGCTATAGAGAATCTAGTTGATCGTAAGTATACAGTTCAAAGATGAACATTATCAGATATTCATAGTTGTGAATCACTATCATCGAACATTTCGCGATCAGAAAATTTATCATCATTCAAAACTCTTTTTCCAGTGCGAACAAAGATCAATTGAGCCACATGAATCTTCACATAACTGATTGTCAAAAAATTATTCTTTTCTGAGGGAATCAACATCAAGTGAGATGATATCACATTTTGAGATGAACAATTCAACTTTTCTCGTCAATTGTTCTTCCTGAATTTCCTCACTCAACAAATCCATCCCACCATCAGAAAACAGAGTTAATTTGACAGCTTCAATAAACTTCCAAGATACACCTCATCATAAACTTGTTCTATCCTGTCTCTCTCTAAACTAATTTGGAATTTTCCTTATCAATTATTTTCAAAAAGATATGAAAAAAAGGAGAAGAATCACCGACTTTCTATTTATAGAGAAATAATATTCAGCGAATTGTTTGAATGCTCTTTTCAGAACCGGCCTTGTGTTTTTTTCATCATTCAACTACCGGGTCAGCAAATTTCTAGTTGAAGTCTTTCAACGTTCTCCAACACGATGCGACGTTCGTTTCGGCAAGAATTCAGAAGCGAATTCTCGTTCTTCGTATTCTTCGCAAGCCCCGTTTGGCTCGCAGTTGAATTCAAATTAATTGATGCGCGGAAGAAGCCAAACCTTTGCTATCTGCAAAAGGAGGAATGCCTGTCTTAAGAAACTTTCCCAAAGAGTTTTCTGTGTCAGAACAGCAGTCGTTTTTGCCTTTCTTGTTGGCGCGCTATGATGAATATATTGCGCTATAAATCTGTCTCTGAGAAATGCAGAGTAAATATGAGTATTCAGAAAGTAGTTTGTACTTTTTATCGAGACAGGCATTGTTTTCTTTTTAATATTCTCGAAGCAAATCTCAACTCAGGCCGAGGTTCATAAATCTAACTTTTGCGTTCACTCGGCATTCGGCCAATAAGTGGGGAATTTAAACGAGGAAATAGCCATAGTGATAGGATGAGTGGAAGATGAATCAGATCATACAGTTTGAATCTCCACGGAGTGATATGGAATTTGAGAACTGAAAAATAAAGAATAAGTTTAGATTAATGAAGGAGCTTGTTCAAATTTGGTGGCTGGATACTGTGTTTTCTCAGAAGGAAATTTCGACAATCATATTCCTGATATTCGTCAA
Organism: Neuroterus quercusbaccarum; assembly: GCA_900490065.1. Taxonomy (NCBI): domain Eukaryota; kingdom Metazoa; phylum Arthropoda; class Insecta; order Hymenoptera; family Cynipidae; genus Neuroterus; species Neuroterus quercusbaccarum. The sequence continues at coordinate 4,372 of UWOG010070481.1, forward strand.
TTCCTGTAGTCATACTTCCTTCGCAATGAATTGTAAGAGGATCGGAACTTCGATCATACACAAAAATGAACTATAAAATACAAATAAATATCAAATTCCTCAGAATAGTTCAGTAAGGTTCTACTCTTCCATTTTTTTTGAAAATTTTTCGACCAGGATGAGTTATGTGGGATTCATGCTGAAGACGGTATGGAACTTTTGTAACGAGTATCATTTGTCATTGATAAGAGACAATTTCCTGGGAATCTTCGAATTGATTTTCGAATTACCGAACTAATTTTATCACCCGTAAGTCGTGAAAAGTTATTATCATTGGAATGGATGATACAGTAGGTGATTTACAATTTTATCGATAATTTGAAACAAATTCCGTGATTTTTCGGATAATTTCCAACCTGGGATTCGTGAGAGGTTATCATTACACTGTGATTCAGAGAATAATTACAGAATTTTTGAATATTATCTTTTGCAAGAACTTTGGAAATTGATTAAACAATTTTCTTTTGTGCAGATCATTTTCTATGCGAAAAAAAATGTTTGTGTGGAGAAAATTGAAATATCAAACATTATTGAATTTTTTTAGGGTAGCCTGTGTGGAAAAAGTGTTGTTCAGGAAAAATATCACTCTATTCAATTCTTTGAAGGTGATATTCTCCGTGAAAAATATCCAATGTAGATAGGATATTTTGAGATTCCCTCGCATTCATTCGGAATATTTGGGAGTCTTTCGGATAAATCACAAAAATGTTAATAGATTTCAATTATTCGAAGTTATTTGAAAAATTTGACAGTATTTGGTAATATTTCAAGACATTCCTCAAAGCTCCAAAAGTCTCAAGTGATTTCGGAATATTCCCATGTATTTCGAAAACTGTCAAATTGTTTTGAAAGATGCCTAGGAGAGATTTGAGAATGTCCAGAAGATTCCGAGTGATTCTCAAGAGAAACAGAAATATTTGAGGAACTTACGGAAATTGGAATTATTCCACGTGATCCAAAAAGTTTTCATGAATATTTAGTCGGGAAAAAATGATTTTTATTAATGTTACTTGTTGATCATTCAACTTTCCTGGCGGAAAATTGATCTCCTTGTTTGAGAATCAATTGTCAAGATTTGGAATGCTTTGCTAACAATTCATTTCTTGGCTAGAGATTCATAATTAAAAAATTTTCTTTCCTAGAGATTCTTTTCATCAAAAAAATGTTATGAAAATTTGATTGGGAATTAAACTCCTCCAGTAAAAGAGCCAACAAGAGACCAACATTAATCCAAAAGATTCGAAACTTTTCCAGGAACTTCAATGTTACTTCGGAGGAGTTGAAGAAGTTCCAAGAGATTTCGAAGGATTGAAGCTCTCTCCGAGAATTTCTAATGAGTAACTGAGAATGATTGTGTACAATTCAAGGAGATTAGATCATATCAATAATATTAGATTAGATTATATTAGATTAGATCAATTCAAAAGACTAGATTCCAATGACTAGATTTTGGTATTTTGAATCGATAGTTTGAAGTAATCGCGAGCTATTTTTTAAAGATTCGAGGGTATTCCAACTACTTCACAGTCATTTTCAAGTTCTTTGAATTGTTTAGAGGAATTTTGAAGAATTCAAACGATATCAAGTTATTTCTAATGAATTTCAAGAGCTCGAAGTGATTTATAGGGATCTGAATGATTTTGAATCATTCCAATTTTTTCAATGTACATTCGTCATATTTTGAAACTTCGAAGTGATTCCAATGTATTCTCGGAAACTGAGTATCTCTAATCTCAAAATTTATTGTAACTTCCAAAATTTTCAAATGATTTCCAAGAATTCGAGAATATAAAGAATCTTTCCCGGGTGATTCAAAGTATTCCATGGAATTTCGATAAGGATAAGTTATTCTTGGTAAGATGGATAATTTGAAATACTTGAGTATTCTTCAAAAGGTTCTTGTGTCATTTCGATGTTGTGCGATGTGTGGACCACGTGCTCAGAATACTATCTCACCGACCCTTCCTTTATTACCTAACTTATTTTCACACGAAGCACCACATCAATTCGAAAATTTGAGATGTGGAATGAAGCGGGCTGACAAAGGTGTGCCTGGTCCAAAATTTTCATGAAAATGAGAACATTTTATCCGAGAAATTTCTTCCCATAATCATTGAAATTTGATACCAGACCTACCTTGGATAGTTCTTTCTATTTCTCATCCTGAATTTGTAACTGGATGAGGTGACTTCTATGAAAATTCAGGGCTAGAAAGTACCAAGAGTTTTCGAAGGATTTGGAAATTTCTCATGAATTTCAAATCATTCAGGCGATTTCGGAATCGAATGTATGTGTATGAGAGAGGAAAGGTGGATTAAAATATACAATGAATCTCTTGAAATGATCAAAAGAAAGGATTGAAAAAATCTGTGGCATGCGATTACTCAGAGAAGACGTGAGAGTATGTATGTGATGGATGCATGAAAAGAAATAATGCAAGACCAGTGAAAGAGCAGCTGATGAAGTCCGAGAAAGCTAAAGGAGTCAAGGTAGACTAAGAAAAGTGTGATGAAGAGAAAATCGCCAAAATTTCTGGTCTGGAAGATATAGTAGTGTAGTCAGGGAAAGGAGGAAAAGAGTAACTAGAGATGCAGAGTAGAAAAATAAGTAGAGAAGCTCAGAAATCGTATATGTAATGAGTGTTCGAAAGGAGAGAAGGAACTAGGAGAGAAGTAAATGGAACTGGTGAAGGAAATATGGAGGAGTTGAAAGAGAGGAGAATGGATTTGTGTGAGAGAGGAAAGGGTGAATGAGCATTGCCTCCTTTTTGATATTCTTGCAGCAAGTCGTAACTAGGGAAAAGAGGAGGTTCATAAATCTGGCTATTGCGTTCACTCGGCATTCGGCCAATAAGTGGAACGTGCAAGGTAGACTAAATAGGGGGGCGCTGGCAGTTTTGGGATCGAGGCTTGTCAGCGCAGAAATGATAAATTAGTCGTGGGAGGTAGTATTCGCAGTTCGAAACTCGAGCCTGAATGTGCAAACGTTGAAAACACGAAATTCACTAGTGTGAGCTCGAGAGCAAGCTCACTTATGGCCGCATTCATACACATATATATATCGTTACATTCGTGTACATAGTTGTACCCTGTACGGGGAAAGTTACGATGTCCCAACGTCGCGCATAAATCAAATGGTATCGATCAGGTGTTCACTTAGTCCGCACACCACTGCCTTCCGTTCATGATAACGCACGTATATACAGTTCCTGGGACTGACATCGATTCATGCTTTGACCATTCAATTGCTTTGCAATTTAATCAACTGCTGTGGCTAGGAGCGACACTTTTGCTGGAACGATTGTCAACTAGAAAATCAGCAATGAACTGCTCAATTTCAGATTTCCAAGGGAAATTCATCTCGAATCAATCGATCTTGTCTTGTATTTTTCATTGATGTAAAGTTATGGACGTCACATGAATGTTAAAATTACTTTTCATTCGGTACTTCCGGCGATGAGTAATATCTAGCTTGATTCGTCCAGTGACTTATTTGGTAACTATAGTAGTATTATGTTGAGAATTCATCATTCAACTGTTGTTTTTTTTCATTTTATTACACAATTTTCTTCTTCCTTGTGAATTCATTTGGTGGAAAGTTGGACTACTTTCCGAACATTTTTCATCTTAAATTTATTGATATTCAAGAAGATTCCTTCTTGTTTTGTCAATCTCTTTTCTCAAACTGTGGATTGAACTCTCCCATCCTCAATATGATTCATTATTTTTTAGGAATTTCTCTCTATCAGTGAAAAATTGATTTTCCAAGTTGAAAATACATTTTTTCGCTAGAATTTCACATTTCAAGCCTAAAAAGGGGACTCTTACTGGAATTACTTAACCTTCAGGTGAAAATTCTGAACATTGCTCAAAATCAATAGAATATATTTGTATTCGTGTCCGCCTTCAAAATTCAACGAACTTGTAACAATGTGAATTCCAGGCTGAAAATTTGACTACTTTTTGAGCGTTTCAAATCTTTTGAATGACAAATTAATTTTTTGTGGGAATGAATGCTTTGTTGAGAATTTTGTTTTTCTGTTCAACATTCGCAATTTCAATTGGAATGTTGTAAATTCAATGAATCATTGTTTTACTCAGTCGAAAATACAATAACCCTGTTAAATATTCATTTTTGTTTTGAAAAACAAATTCTTCCGAATAAAAGTGTAACTCTCTACTTTTCGATATAGTAGGTATTTCAAAGTTACTATGTTATTGTTTTGAATTGATCAATATCGTGAAGAGGTAATTCTTTGGTTGGAAATCAACTCATCTCAGTGCTGAGCTAACTATTACAGTTTTGAATATTAATTCATTTATTCCAGTTGAAATATGAATTATTCTTCAGTAGGATCTAGATTTTCTTGTTGAGAAATTTGTTGAGAATCACGTATGTTGTAAGAGGGCGGTTTTTATTGGTATACAATGACTCTCCTGCATCAATAATTCCTCTGTTAATTGATATCCTCCATATCTAAATTTCACTTTTCGGTCAAGAATGCATGTTTTTCAGTTGTCGACTTTTCTAATTTGTTTCTAATCAATTTTTTTCCCTCAGTAATCGTTGTTGGAAGGATTTGGTTCAAATATAGTTTCTTTAGTTCAAGAATGACCAGTGTCATTGAGGAGTTGAGCTTCCAGATTTATTTCTTCATTTATGAATGCATTCCTCAAATGGTAAATTGAAATATCTCTATATAGAAGCAGGCAATTTTGAGTGGGAAATTATCACTGTTCAGTCAAGGAGTAAACTTTCCGACTGAAAAATCATTCAGTTCTTTGAAAATTATCCTCTTGCAGGAATTATAATCATCTTTGTTCGAAATTATTTTTTTTCGTATGATATATCAGTTACAGATGAAGTTATCGTCTTCGAAATTTATCATCTGGTTGCGGATTGATTATTGCAGGTTAAAATTATTGTTTCACTGGCCAGAATATAACTTATCCGACTGCATCAAATCATTATTAAATGAATGATCTCGATAGAATCATCAATTATCAAATGTCCGTTATTCTGTGGAAATTCCATCCGTACAGTTTGGGAATCTACCATTCTTTCCAAAATTCGTATTTTCGGTTGAATTATTGACTTGTGAATTCTCCGTCAGAAATTTCTTCGGAAATTTAACTTATTCGTTGGAAGAATAATCTTTCTCTGTCAAAAAAATTCTTTTGATGAAAATGTTATCTTTTCGAATCAGAGATTGATTATGTTATTTGAGAATGTATCGTTTTCCTTCAGGAAATTCATTTTTCAGAGGGAGAAGGAAATGTTACACTTGAAGATTGATAACTCCAGTTAAAGATATTATTTTCCAATGGTAAATAACCAAATTTTTCAAATTTGATCCAATCATCGGAGATTCATGTATTCGATTGATGAAATCGTTTTTTCGAATGAAAAATATATTTTCTAACTGAATCAGACATCTCTTTGGCTTAAGATCAAACAGTTTCGTTCGAAAAATATTGCACTCTCGTTGACGAATTATTTCTTGACTGAAAATACAGATAATTATCGTACAGAATAATCATTCTCGCTAATAAATACACTATTTTTTCCAAATTCATCTCTCATTTGGAAGTTCAACTTTTTCTCCCGAAGGATTATTCTTTTTCTGTGAAAAGTTCACTTTTCTACTCATGAATCAACCATAATATTCGAAGATACATGTTCCAGGGTAAGAATGTAACCTGATCGATAACACAGGCCAACATTTCTCAGAACCGGAGACCAGACCTAGTAAACCCGAAAGTTTTTGCTGCGCTGAATCCGAAT
>UWOG010071196.1:0-12856 GCA_900490065.1 Neuroterus quercusbaccarum
ATACTTGTAGCCATCGTTCTCGTCGTCATAGGATAGAATTTCAACTAAATCTGCTTCCCACGACTCATCTACATCACGCATTTGTATACGACGACGCGGATAGATTATGTGACTTGATACACTGTGCGTACCTCGTTTTTAACGATGCGTTGTACAAGTCTCAAATTGATAGCGTCGTTTCGATCTTTGGTCTCGCTGACGTTACAAAGTCTCTTCCCATCGTCGTAATGACCGTCAAGGTTTATCTTGAATCCAACACCTAGAGATCCACGGCTTGCTGCAGCTGATCGATCCAGGTGACGTCCAAACATGTTGATACTCATTGTGATACTGACGATAGACTTATGAGTACACTACTAATATATGATTTCATCTTCCCGTAGTCCCTCAATGACTGAGATGATTTCATCGTTGTGACTTGGATTGCTGCTGCCTGAGACGCTAGGAGCAGACGAAGGCAGTTGAATAGTTCGTTAGGATCTTTCCAGTGGACGTAGTCAATCTTTGTGTTCCTATTTACTATCATATACTGTGGTAGGTAGCCTCCACTAGTAGAGGAACGTCTGCGTGATTTGTTGAACATTTTTGCGATAAAGTTTTTGTGGTTGTTATTGTCCCTTGTACAAATAGATTCACTGGGGCTGTACCGCTTCTTGTGCGCAATTGTAGCGATCATAATTTCCTTATAATTGCTTCGATCATCGGAGCTCATGAATGACTCTTCGGGATTTTATTTAAACAATAGTTGAAGTAATGTGACACTTTCCAGATATTGTTGATCATCAATTCCGATATATTTTGCATCGAAACTGATAGGTTCATCACTAATCATGAGGCTGCCATCGTTGACTTTACGAACACGATGGATCATATTGTATCTTGCATTCCTTCATTATCAGCAGTCATGAAGGAAGCGTTATCATCCTCTTGCTTCTTCCTCTCTCCTTCACAGGATCGTTTTGTACAACTCCTTTATCGATAGTAGGATTAGATATATCAAACAGTTATTCAAGTGGCATGACGATTGGCCTAAACGTTTCACTGATCATTTCTTTAGTAGCTCCTTTTCTCATTTTGAGCATTCGATGTTTTCGTCAAATCGTCTCACTTGCTTTAGCGATTTGACGAAGCACCTCTTTCTGATTCTGAAACTTCGACATGTTGATATGTTGATGTCTAAATTTGTAATGACATCATTTCCATCACATGAGATGTATTTGTATATAGATAAAGCTGTCGAATCCTTTTCTGTATTTAACCTTGTTGAGGTCACTGTCTTTATCTATGACAACAAATTCATAATTATCAATATTACAACATGCTAACCATAAGTTTCTGAATAGGGAAAACACATGTCAGTATTCACATGATCGTCATACACTTGTCTCAGATTCCTCTAATCCTGCTTCAAGAGTATCAACAGATTGACTTAATCTCAAACCAGATGTTTATGAATTAGAGCGTGAGTTTGACATGAGTGAAAACTATCAACATGAGCGTTTGTACCCATACAGAAAAATTCTCTAATTTTATCCTATTTCTCACAGGCCACATCATCAAAGAGAATTATAGAATTTTGTTGAGCCTCACTTAGTGGTAGTACTGCTTCATGTTCACTGAAAGGAGAATACTCAACGCCATCTACGTTATTCAATACACGTTTCAAGAATTTGTATTTGGATATTTCAGGGATTTCGAGCAGACGTAGACATTATCGAATTTCGATCCGTTATGGGTGTGAGATTAAGGTGAGTAATGTATTTGTCTTCCCACGATTGAAAGGTCCACAAAATACTGCATGATTGCTGTCTGATAGTAAATTACTATGACGTTTCACCTTCTCCTCCTCTCGTGGTATAAAAGTATTAAAGTTGACTACCGGAAGCTTGACAGGTAGTTTTTCGACACGCATCTTGATCTTCACTGTTCTGAGAGCTACGAATACAGCGCTCATATAGATTTCAAGTAAGTTGGGTGCTAACCATCGTTCAATAAAGGATTATCGTGCACCGTAAAGCACATAGAGTAACACGATGTCATTTTCGACTCATTGTTCAAGTTGCATTTGCCTGGTTATCAATACTGTGGTCCAGGCACTAAGCTAGCCAAAAGACTTGCCAGAGGAGATCCTGGTATCAATCCTATAGACGCAGCGTGTAAAGAACACGATATTGCATACTCGCGAAATCGCGAAAACGTTGGAACAAGAAAAGCTGCAGATCGTATACTAGCCAGTAAAGCTTGGCAGAGCGTTTTTGCTAAAGACTTTGGCATAAGCGAAAGATCGGAGCACTATCAATAACCAACGTTGTGAATGCGGAAGCGAAACTGGGCATCGGGCTGAAGAAGAAACACAATTCGAAAAAGAGAAACCCTTGTATGCGAAAGGAACCAGCTGAAAAATAGGTGATAGGCTCCAGAAAGGTAGTGAATGCAGCAAAGAAATCAATGACACGGAATGATGATCCAAGAGTGAGCATTAAGTCTGCAATACAAGATGCACAGGAAGCTATCAAATTTTAGGTGATAGACATGAAGTGCAGAATCCACGTGTCCTACCAATCCCTTCGAAAGTCGATGGATTAATAAATAAGGATTAGGTCTTCGTATCAAACCTCATCAAAAAGGACAGGGACTTCGTATGAGACAGGTGCCAAAAAACTTGACGTGAAGCTACGTTACCATGCACTCACTGATAGCGATCTTCCCAAGTATGCCAAAGCTCTGAAGATTCCACATTTTCGTGGAGGATTCATGCGCAATCAACTTCCCGTGAAGACACTGAATGAAATTAAATTAGCTATTGTCAATCTTGTTGATAATCACGGCCCTGGTACGCACTGGGTAAGTCACAGAAAGGCCAGTGACAATGTCCTATACCATGACAGTTTCGGTAATCTCCATCCGCCTTCAGATCTTGTAGATTACTTAGGTGTAGGTAGCATCATTGAATACAATCATGACCGCTATCAGGTCTATGACAGTGTTGAGTGTGGACACTTATGCTTGAAATTTCTATGTGGTCAGCTGCATGTCAAATATAAAGACCGCCTATATAAACGTGCGTGATAAATTGATTGAAGTCAGTACAGAGAAAAACATCCTCATGAATGAATCATCCACTCTCACAATAACAGGGAACTCTTCTGTGTTAGACGCAGAGTGCTTTTCACCAATAGAACTCTCTCCTGATAAAAAGTATGCACTTGGACTCGTTGAAATACTTACATTCAATGCAATACCTAACAGTGAGACAGGGAAGAATGAAATCTATGTAGGTGACCGAATTGTGACCATACCTACTGGCAGTTATGAGATTGAAGACATTGAGAGTCATGCTCAGGAAGCTCTGGCAGTTCATAGCATTACAATGAGCATCGATCCAAACAATTACACATCACGCAGCGAGATAAAGTGTGATCATGCAGTGAACTTCCAACCAGACGATTCTATTAGACGATTGTTGAGATTCGCTCTACTTGCTCTCAAAGCCAATAAGACGCATACTTCTTATCTTCCTGTGTTAATTCTCGAAGTGAACGCTCTACAAGTTGACTGTAATATCACTACGGAAGCTTACATAAACGAACGTAAAGTGCATACAATTCACGAATTTTTTCCTGCTGTACCACCAGGATATGAGATCGTTAAAGTTCTATCACACGTCATTTATCTTCAATCGCCGTGAAGACAATACAACGAATTCAGCTTCGCATAGTCGATCAGGACGGAGATTTGGTGAATTCCCGTGGAAAGACAATAACAATACGTCTACATATTGAAGCATTATAATGGGTATCACGTACAATCGCAGAGGAGTCCATAAGAATGAGTCAACATCTCAAACACGAGTCAGTTCTCAAACAGGACGCAAGAAACTAACACCTTAGAACGTGCTCTCTCTGACGCAACTTGGCCTGAAGATCAAACCTCGTGGAAAAAGAAGTTGAAGCGTCCATTCAATTTATTTCTCATTCAATTCTTTGCAACAAAGATGGAAGAACTACTCAACATCCAAGCACCAGTGAGCTTCAATGAGTCTATAGTTCACTGCATGTGTATGGAACGCTAAAAAGACCTGATGGAATTACAGCTGTTACTGGTACAAGACTAGTGAGCTATGCCATCTGCTATCTGTTTGATGAAGTTCCCTATGAACTCAATGGTATTGGGTTTGATCGTTGCAAGAATGTAGGTCTCACTAGCTCCATGAAAAACTATGTCTCACTCAACCCTGGACAAATTAACTCAATCGAGAATGCAGAATGGCTCGAAATTTCAAGAGAAAAAAAACATCTCACTAATGATGAGGGATATTTTCATATTACTTCACCACTTAGAATGATTCCAGGGTTTGCTGAAGACTATCAAAAGATTGTTGTGAAGGCTAAGCATTCACTTGTTCTGACAAGATTGCGCATTTATGTGGATTGCGTTTTCCATGGACTACCATAGCCAGGAAACTAAGAGCAATTCAATATCTCGATTCATAAAGCGGAATGGATGATACCATATGTAATGGCTCCAGATCAGCAGTAGATTAAGTTGCTGAACTTTATTGAAAAAGACTTTTTCACTACTATGAGTTCCCGGTCATGGGAATTGTATGAATACCCCCTGCTTCTAACCACTTCAAGACATATATATGGACTGTGAAAATATCAACTCATTTAGAAAAACCGCGGTGCATTATAGTGAGTTCCCAGACAGGTAGGAAGGATGGGCTACCCAGGCATGCTGATCGTTTCGATCATTGCAATGTAACCAATGTCAAAGTGTTCCTCGATTCAGAATACTATCCATGCGGCAATTCGAATCTGGACTTTGGTCATAATCAGTTTGCGCTACTGTATTAGATGTATGCAAGCATCCGTGGACGTTCGTTTGAAGTTTGAATCTGCATAGAATTTTACGGCGGAAACTATAGCATACTGTCTGATTATACATGATCGTATTATTCAGTACCAGCCCCTCAGTGGTGGCGTGAAAAAGTTGATTCGAGGTGATAGCGGTCGCAACGATGACAGTGGTGGAGAGGAAAGATATAAAAGCGATTATTCTAGCAGAAGATTTCAGTTTTCATTGGAATTAAGTTCATCGTGGACGTGCAAGGCTTCAAGAAGCCCATCAACCAATTGGTCTCCAAGGAGTTGGCTATAATTCCTCTTTAGGAAGACACTCAACCAGTAGTCTACCTCTTTGAACCTCCTTGCTACTGGGATTCACTACCAGCTAAATACAAGAGCGAAAACTTCTGGTTAACGCGCAAATACCAAGGTCTGGAATGCACTCCCGATGACACACCCTACGAAGAAGTGCAGCTCATAATTATAGATACACTAGGTAGCGATTATGCAGTCTACGTTAAAGGATCGGAAAAGAAAAAATAGTTTGATCAGTTCCTGAAAAATTTAAATAATCTGGAAGATATGGGCTGTCCTTCATTGTTTAAATGCGCAGTCAAGTTTCAATGAGGTGCTATCACCACCTAAAGTGTTGGAATTCAGATTGTCCAGTTCGAAATGCTCTTGCTCTCAAAACCTGGATCTTAAATTCTCAGGATGAGCCTAGAATCAGACATTATGCTGGAAGCAAATCCGACGATTATGATGTTGATGCGAACAAAAGTCTTAATACTTTCTCAAGCAACACGACGCACACAGACTTTTATAACCGTTGTGAATTGTTGTTAAAAAACGTTTCATTCTATCTTATTAGGATATAAGATTCATTTTTTGGAATAGGTTGGGATTTTTTTTTTCAAATGAGGTCGTCTTTTCCTTGAATCAATCAATACTCCAGGTTATGAGAAATGACATTCATTTAAACCTGATCTCTCGATTAATCAGTTTTTGCAGCATTCAGAAATAGGAAGAAGTTATTATCATCCAAAACACTGTTTTTGATAAGTCCCATTGAAGATGATCACGTTTCTGTATTGTATTATATAGAGTATATTCTCATTTTGTTATTGTTTCACAAGCTTCTGAATGATAATTCTACTATGGATACGATTTCAGTCGAAAGAAATTTCATTTAACTGCAAGTGCACTTCAATTCATTATTGCAGAATTATGAATTAGGCATGAATTTCAATCATTCGAAAACAGTTTTCAATGAATTCCATTGAAGATTCTCACGTTCCTGTACTCTCGAATTTTCTTCACGGATTCATATTTTAGTTGTTAAATTCTGAATGCTGAAATAATAAATTAGAGTACACTTGCTGTTGAATGAAATTTCTTTCGATTGAAATCGTATCTATAGTGAAATCATAATTCAGAAGCTTGTGAATGTATATCGAGACAAAAAATTCACAAGTAATAATTAAAAAATTCAGAATTAACAAGTTTGATTCATTTGAATACCATTTCGATACAATTGATTGATAATTATCTCATCACACTTCTTCATGAGTGTACCTTGTGCATTTACATGTTAGTTCGAATTTCTGAATGCCTTGATAATTGATTTAATTTCACATGCTGTTTGATCAAATTATTTTTCACTAAAGTTCTACTTGCAGGGAATATAAATGTTTCTTGCAGAAATTAGAGATGAATTATATTTATTTCAAAGTTCGTATCTTACACTAAATAGCAAAATTTCAAGTGATTATTGATGCATTCAGAATAAGCAACAATCCAATAATTTCCTTGGAATAATGTTTTAATTCAATATTTAACAATCGCTCATCTATAAATTGAATTTAATGGAAATTGCGGCATCATGAATTAGAAATGACTTAGAATTTCCATCCGGGAAATGTACTATCGTAACTGAATTCTCGATAAATTCTACAAGCTTCTGTAACATACTGGTATGTTACCAGTAATATTACCCAGTTTCAAGTTACCAAGGATTAAAATACTCCAGATAAAATCAACACAGTTAGTTTAACAGAAAATCATACTATATTACTCATACAATTCTGCAATACAGACATTTTACGCAGAAAATCACAATTATTCTTCACATTCGAATTTAAACAGATTGTAGGGTCCTCCAAGGTAAAGGAAATGAAGCTTTTCCATTGCAACAGCTTCTTCCCTCTTTTGAAACGTGTTTTTCCACTTTTCATCTTCAAACATTTTTACGATTCTACTCGGTGAAAATACTTCAAACTGATTCTCCAGTTCACCTATGATCCGATCACCATATTTGGTGTGAGCTTCGTGAAGTTTAGTGACGGCATACTTTTTCTTCAGCGTGAGATCCGATAGCGTTCGCAAAGGCTCGACCCATTTCATGAGCCCAATTGAATTGATCGTTTCGGGATCAATTTTCTTCCAAGGCATTGTTCTCAAATAATTCACTCTCACTAGAAACTTTACTTCCTCGAGATGAACAGCTCCGTATTGTGTTCTACGGTAGACTGAAGCTGGTGACACCTAACCTTGCTCTTATAGATCATCATCCCCACTCTACTCACATTCTAGAAGGATCAATCGATGCTTCTAAAAGGTTCGACTTCCAGAGGCATTCTGGTTCTACCATGTTCGATTTGTAGACCATGATATTACTTTGAAACGTGTTCAATGAATATTCCAGAAGCTTCGAGAATACATAGTATATGTGATTTCCAACTACTTCAAGACATTTCAATGACATTTCAGTGAACATTCATGGTCTGATTAAGAAGGAGCAAAAGTTCTCAGTTGTTCCTCTCCACGTGTCTGTACAGGAAAGGGATCAACACGTGAATCTTCTTCGAGTTGAAGGAGATAATGTCAACGAAGACAGCAGTGATGGAGGAGATTGTGATCATATATCGTCAAACTTTTACTACGTTCGGATCAGAGATCTTTCTAGACTAGTTAGCAACCAACTATCTATAACGGAGAGTGAAGAATATATCTGCCATTGTTGCTTGCATTACTTCGGAAGTATGGAAAAGTTGGTTCACCATAGTGAAGACTGTAGGAAAATGAATGATTGTAAAGTTATGCTACCAAAACCTGGAAGGAACATGATTGAATTCAAGAACTTCAAGTATCAAGAAAAAGTTCGCTCCATTATTTACGCCGATTGTGAGTCTCTATTGAAAGCACTTAAAGCTGATGAAGATAGAAGATCCAACATCCAGGTTTGTCAGAAGCATGAAGTTTACGACATTGGTTACTACATCAAGTGTTGTTCTGATGATTCACTGTCATTTTATGAGTGCTGTCCTGACAATGAGGAACCAACGAAGTGGTTTTCTTTAGAGCTGCAGAATATAGCAATGAATTGTCAAGAAATTCTTACATCTGTAATTTCTATGGATAACCTAACACCGGAACAACGGGAAGCCTTAACTGAAGACACAGTTGTCATATCTGTAAAAAAAACCCTACTTCCACCAATAAAAAAGGTCCGCGATCACTGTCATCTAACAGGTAGTCATCGTGGATCCGCGCATGAACACTGTGATCTGCTCTATCAAATTCAAACACCATACCTGTTGTATTTCATCATTTGAGTGGGTATGATACTCACTTCATGATCCGCGGAATTGCTATACAGTTCGGAGGTGAAGTATAAATTTCGGCTTTGAATAAAGAAAAGTGCATATTATTCAAGGGAGAAGCTCCAGGAAACCGAATTACCCCTGAAGAAAAGCTTTCATAATACCCTTACTGACTCATCAACCTCTAATGAGGATTATAAACATGCACAATAGGTATGGTCAGAGTTTGATCTCAGGAGTTTTGGTGAATATGTGAAACTTCATATGAAAAGTGACGTGCTGCTTTCAGCGGATGTTTTTGAAAGTTTCCGAGATCAGTGTGTCCAGGCTTATGGGCTTGATCCAGCACATAACAACACCACTCCTGGCTTGACATTGGACGCCATGCTCAAGCATACGAATATACGATTGGAGCTCATCACTGACGTTGACATGCTGCTGATGATTGAAAAAGGCAAACGGCATGGAGTGAGTCAATGTTTCAATCGATATAGTGCTGCCAACAATGAATATATGACAGTGTTCAACGAAAATTGCGAGATGATGTAAATCATATATTTTAATGCAAATAACCTGTACGGTTTGGCGATGGGACAACTACTCCCTTACGGTGGTTTCGAGTGGGTGAGCAATCTCAAAAATTTCGATTTCAATGTTTCTGACGATTCACCGATTGGTTACATACTTGAAGTACATATGTTTTATTCGCCTGAGCTCCACGATAAACACAATGATTTGCCGTTCTGTCCAGAACACTCGAAGCCGCCGGGATCGAACCAGGAGAAGCTCTTAACTACCCTCCTGCCGAAGCAAAATTACGTTCTTCATCACCGAGCTCTCGAGAATTCTCTAGCTAATGGATTGATATTAACTAAAGTCCAAAAAGTACTTGAATTCAATCAGGTGACATGGCTCGAAAGTTACATTGATTTGAATACTGCATTGAGAACAAATGCTTGGAATGAATTTTAAAAGGATTTGTATGAATTGATGAACAATGCAGTTTATGGAAAAACAATGGAGAACGTACATGAGCATGTCATTGTTAAACTTTTAACAAAGTGGGAAGGTACGTATGGAGCAGAAGCTCTCATAGCTAAGCCGAATTTCCATAGCCGAGCAATTTTAAGCGAAAACCTTGTGGCTATAGAATCAGGAAAAATAGTAGTATTGTTCAATAAACCAATCGATATGAAGCTGACAGTGCTGGATGTTTTGAAGATCCTCATTTATGATCTCCACCATGACTTTCTAGACAAAAAATATGGCGATGATTGTAAATTATTGTACACGAATACAGACAGTTTGATCTATGAACGAAAATGTGATCACATTCACACTGATATAAAGAATAATATACACAAATTCGACACATCCGAGTACCCACCAGACGATGCTTCTGGAATTCCGCAAGTAAAATGTAAATTGTCCGCGTCAATGGTGAGGACTTTATAAAATAAGCTAAAGGCATAAAGGCAAGCGTTGTAGAGAAAAGTGTCTGTTTTGATGATTTTCTGAAATGTCTCCGAAATTTCGATGTTCGGACAAGAACGCAGTATGTTATTTGATCAAGACTTCACAACTTAGAAACAGTTAAGCAGACGAGATCAGCAGTGCGTCTATATGATGATGAAAGATTCTTGTTAAGGAACAGTACAGATACACTAGAATGAAGTCATATCAAAATAAGTTCAACCGATCATGACAACACCTTAGCCGAAAGTGACGATGAACTGCTAGACCTTTTTGTGAATAATTGAATTTGTTTGTGAATAGCAAGTTTAGTTTATTCTCTATTTTATATTTTATAAAAATTCCAAATAATGCTGACAATGATTAGATCGAATAAAACAATGTTCATATGGATTTGAATCTGCTATTCAATGAAATCATACATGTAATTAGTATAAGCATACACTCAAAATAATGACTCTACGCCATCATTAATTCAAATTTGATTCAACATTATATAGAGCTCAACATTGGCTTAACGGTAATTCAACATGACACAGAGTTGATTCAACATTGCACAAAGTTGATTACATATCAGATTCATCCATACAGCTGTTGTGAAAATTGTCAAAGCCGATACACTTCACAAATATTTTTCTGTCACGTTTTTTTTACTACTTTTTCTACAAGGTAAATTTCTGGATGTTTGACTTTGAGAAGTTCTTGTTCATGAAATCCACCAGATATGGGATGGCCATGATAGTCTTTGAGCATGTACGTCACTGGATCCGTTGGCATGACTCGATCCACACTAAATATCTCTGTTGTCCAGTTTGAAGCGTATCCTTTCTCAAAGACATGCTTGTGCTTGCTGAATCAAACTCTGTCTTCAATTTCCAACTTTCGCCTACTGCTGATTGAATTCCGTAGTTTTTTCAAGCGTTGCATGAGCACCTTTCCATCCTTGGTAGTGATATCTTTTGGTTTCATACCAATTGATCGATTTTTAGTATTGTTGTACTTGTAGATGAGAGCAGGTAAAACGTCTATTCACTTATAGTTCCCTCTCGAGCTTAACTGTGATCACATCTTGTTGTTTAGCGTACGATCGAATCTTTCACAGATTGACGCCTTCAAATTACGATGCGTTGAGTAGAGATTGATGTTATATTGCTGCATAAGTTTTCGGAATGTGTATTATGAAACTTTTTGCCTTCATCGGTGTGTAAGCTTTTTGGTACAAGTCCCTGCACAAGGATAGATTCTATTGCTGAAGTGACATCTAGTCCACTCTTGCTCCTGACAGAAATAGCCCATACGTACTCAGAGGAAATATCGATGAGGGTAAGTGAATACTTGTAGCCCTTATTCTCGTGTGCATAGGGTAACATTTCATCTGAATCTGCTGGCCAAGTCTCATCTACACAGCGCATTTGCACTCGACGACAGGCATAATCCTCTCTGGCAGGTTTATGCAGCTCTATGACTAGTGCTAATTTCTTCTTGTCCATCGTCGATTGCTCTCAATCAAGCATCCAACTGGGCAATTAGTTCGTATGATAGATTCTTTGAGGATTCTTATCATGAAATTATTATTGTGAATCACTGTTCGCATAGATGATACAGTGTACGTATCTCGTTTTGTACAATGCGCTGTACAAGACCCAAATTAACTGCGTCGTATTGTTCTTCGGCCTCACGAACTTTCAGAACTCTCTTGCCATCTACGTCGTAATGACCATCGGAGGTAATCTTGAATCCAACACCCGGCGGCCCACGGCTCCCTGCAGCGGTTCGATCCAGGTGACGTCCAAGCACGTCGATACTCATCGTGATACTGACGAAAGCGGCATGAGTTCATTACTAATATATGATTTTAGCTTCCCGCAGTTATTCAATTATGGATATAATTTCGTTGTTGTGACTCGCATCACCGTCTGCCTGAGATGCTAGGAGTAGACGAAGCCGATCAACTAGTTCGTTGAGATCATTCCAGTAGATCTAGTCAGTCTCTACGTTTTTTCTTGCTGACATATACTGTAGTACAAAACCTACACTAGTTGAAGATCGTCTGCGAGATACGTTGAACATTTTGGCAATGATGTTCTTGTACTTGATATCTCGACTGATGCGAATAGATCCAGTTGTGCTGTACCGCTTCTTATGCGCATTTGTAGCGATTAATATTTTATTGTTATTGTTCAAATCATCAGGGCTTATAGATGACTCTTCGGGAGATTTATTGAACAGCAGTTCAAGCAGACGAACTGGTTCCAAATACTGTTTACCATCAACTTTAACATATTGTCCCTCAAAACTGATAGGTTTATCGTCAATCATGAGGCTGCCATCACTCAGCCTTCGTACACCATGAATCATACCAAGATACTGCTTTCTATTGCGTTGTTGACATTTGATGAACTTGTTTGTCATTTACTCATTACTATTAGCAGGTTCAGTTGTAGCATTTTTTCCAAGTTTAGTTGTATCTTGATCTTCTTCAGAATCAGCGGTGAGAAAGGGAGCGTTATCATCCTCCTCCCCCACCTCTTCATTTTTTTTCTGCAGAGGCTTTTTTTGCTTAACTTCTCACTTTGTTGAGGGATTAGATATATCTATCAGTTCATGCAGTGGCATGACTATTGCCTTGAACGTTTCTCTCATTATCTTTTCAGTCTCTTTTCTGCTAATTTTGAGAATCCGATGTTTACGTCGTATCGCCTCACTAGCTTTCGCGATTTGAGAGAGAACTTCCTTCTCTTTGTGAAACTTTGACATGTTGACGTGTTGAAGACTCAATATATAATGATATCATTTCCACTACATAACTCGTATTTATAGAGAGACAGAACAATCAAATCATTTTCTGTTTATTTCCTTGTTGAGTTCGCTATCCTTATCAATGACATTAAATTTATACTTGTCAGTATTCCAACATGCTGAACATAAGTCTCG
>UWOG010071976.1:0-11085 GCA_900490065.1 Neuroterus quercusbaccarum
CAATCCCAACTAGGATTGAGGAAGAGCCCAATCCTCGCCATAGTAGGTTAATTCAACATTCCCTAGCCTAGGACTGAAACACTTTTTGCATTTCTGTTATTGAAATGATATCATCAAGTCAACTCAATGTAATATGGAATGAAGAGAAAATTCCCAACGAAATAATCAATTTTTACCAGGTAGAAAATGGATTTTTATCAAGAATAAATAAATCCCCAACCTAATGATTCATATTTTCACATTGAGCGACAAATTTTCGAAAGGAAATCGAATAGTTACATTCTCACTTTCTACATTTCTTTCTATTGAAATTAAATCTACAAGATAGCTGAATTTTCAAACATAAAACATTAATTTTGAGCCAGACATCGATTTCAGATTGAAATTATGAAACATCGAACTAGACTAGAGGTACTCCGAGTTGGAAAATTAATCCATAAAAAAAAAAAAATATTCTCAACTGTATGAGATCAGTTTATAGTTGAAATATTAATTTTTTAAACAAGAAGAAAGATGCAATCGGAATGATGAATTTTCAAGCGGAAGGATCAATTCCAATCGAATTCGAACAATCTACTAATCATTTGAATTGCCAGACGAAAAATTTATCAATTTATATTTCAACCAGAAAAGATTATAATTTTGTATAAAAATCAGTTTTATTCAACATGAAGATGGATTTTAAACAAAATAGTTACATTTCCCACCGAAGAGATTAATTTCTAACTGGAATGATGAATTTATAGTGAAGCAGTTCAATTCTCAAACAAGAAGTTTAATTTTTCACAAGAGAAAATCGTTTGACATACAAGTTTTGGTGGATATTCAAGCCGGCATGAATTTCTATATTTCGATCAAACCAGGTTGAATTCATCTTAATCGTTATAACCTCATTCAAAACTGATTCATTCTAAACAAATAGTTGCATTTCCTACGAGGAAAATATTCAAATCGTTCAAATGGAGATGGATTCTCAAATATAATTTACTGATTCACATCATCAGGGTTCGAATATTCAAACTAGGAATATTTGCAAGTCAAATAAATGATATTTACCAGAACTATTGAATTTTTGAAAAAAAATTCGAATTTCTTGCAAAGTTTCTCATTTTTCGTAGGAAAGTTCATTCTCAACAGGGAAATCAACTGAAATACCGAGAATCGTCAATCAAATCGATGAACTTCCATTTCTACAATACAATTTTTCCTCAGAAAACAGGTAAATTTTCAGCAGAAAAGTTCATTTTCAACCAAATACTTGAATTCTTCATCGAACAAATTATCATTCAACACAGGGAGACAAATTATCATGAAAGAATTCATTTCCAAACTCAAAATGAAGATCTCTCATGGAATAGATGAATTCTCAATCGCAAAAGATGAATTTCCAACAGAAAACAAAACAATGGAATATTCGCGAAAAGTAAAGTTTCCATGAAATGGTGAACTTCTCAAACGGAAAAAAACATCCTAAACCTAATGGTAACATTATTCATAAGAAATTTTGTAATTTCTACAACAAAAAATAATTCAGGTCAGAGAGTCTCACTCTAATCGAAGAAGTTCTTTCCAGAGAACGAGCCCATCTCATTCAAGGAAGCAAAAAAGAAAAATCAACAAAATTGTCACGTTTTCAAAATTAAAAAATGTATCCTCTACAAAACAATTAAATTTTCAATCCAAGAATATGAACTTTCAACAAACTATTCAAACTTTTTGGAGAAAGACATCAAGCATGAAATGAAAATAACAATAAATTTCTATAAAAATAGTTACATTCACATATAGGAAGATGAATTTGCAACTGAAGAATATGAATTCTGAACAAAGAATGCGATAGTTGGAATTTCATTAGGAAAATATTTCGAATTAAAATCGAAAACATTTGTAATAATCCAAGGAGTAAGAATTTAATTTGAATGGTTGGATCCTCGATCATAAAAAAAGATTGATTTTGAACCAGTTAGGTCTCTTTTCGAGAAGAATAAACCTCATCCATACCTGAGGAACCAAAGGTCGAACTTTTCGAAAGATATTCAAATCTATAGCCGTGGAATATGAATCGAGAAAAATTAATTCCAATAGAAGAAATTTCAACATAACTGACAGAACCGTTGCATTTTTAATCTAGGGATAAGATTTTTTCACTACAAACTTTTAGTTTCCAATCAAAACAATAATTTTTCTCTAAATAATTGGATCTTTAACCTGAAAGTATGAGTTCTCGACATAATTGTTGTATTGTCAACAAAGTAATAACATTTATATGTGAAAAACATGAATTCGCATCGAAAATTTCTTTCTCATTTTCAAAATGATCCTGATGAGAAAAAAAATAGTATTTCATCCATAGGCCGACGTGTACAGTGTATGGGACACTTTTTAATTCTGATGGCTCCTGCAAGCCAGAACACCACTTAGATTCTCTAAGTTGACATTTCCAAACATTTTACGTTCAAAACATCAATTTCAGACCGTGGACTTGGATTTTCACCGAATAATATGGTCCGGAGTGGAAAGTGTTCCAGACAATAATTTTTCATGATACATAGGAATACTGAGCACAATTTCCAGATTTCCGAAAGTTGCATTTCCAGAAAAATTTGATTTCACAAATTATTTAAAGGAAAGAGAAAGAAGCATTTCATTGGAAAATATCGACTCCAGAGAAAAGTATAGAGAGCGATAATTGTTGTGCACATCTAGAATAATCAAGCACAAGTTTCAAGTCATTGAAATTGATAATTTGAGAAAAATTGGATATCGGAAATCATTCCCAGGAAACAAGAAAAGTTCTATTCCATCAAAAAGTATGGTCCTAAGTGAACTGTTGAGAAGAAGATGATTCCTCTGGACGCCTGGCACAACCAAGCACAACTTGCAGATTCTAGGAAT
The DNA here is from genome assembly GCA_900490065.1 of Neuroterus quercusbaccarum. NCBI lineage: Eukaryota > Metazoa > Arthropoda > Insecta > Hymenoptera > Cynipidae > Neuroterus > Neuroterus quercusbaccarum. The sequence goes on from UWOG010071976.1 coordinate 2,896, forward strand.
TCGCGCGATGTTGCTCAAGCCTAACACAATGTAGAACAACTTTTGTTTTTTCAAAAAAACGAAGAGGCGTTTCTAGCCCTGGAATGTTTTCTAACATTCGCGCTGAAATTCTGACTCTTTTCGGCAATCATAAACGACACATTTCGACGCAATCCTAGTACAATTTGGTACAACTCATATTCAAAAACAAAATAAAATAGCGTGGCCAACTCCTCGGACTTCAAGTTACAATCATGAATTGTGGGATTCCTCATTGGTTTCTGTTCATTCTCTGCTTAGAAAATGGAAGCAATTTTTCACTGCACTCTTTTTGATCACAAAGTACGCACTTCCGAATCCGAACCACACGAAGTTTGTTGAACAATACAACATCTTAAGCCCTGTTTATGATGATAATAGTTCTAACTCCGGACATGCGCAGTTTCTGTTTTTTCTTCTTTCGTGTGAGCTGTTTTCCTCAGAAAAGGAATGACGCTGGTGAAGATCGTGAATCATGCTCGCATTACATTGAATATATCATTTTTCAATCTATCAGTTCAAATTCACGGAAACGAGTGCATGACAGCTGATGATGCAGATGATGAATAAACCATATTAGTTATGAGCTTACACTCTCAGTGATTGCATAGATGATGATATTGAACGGAATGTCTGCAATCATGTTGATCTTGGCAAACGGTTTTCGAAAACCTGATATCAGAGGAATAAAATCCCTTTCACAAAGGCTTTCTTCAATGACTATTGATCATGGAATATCCCAATTTGGAACGTATTGTGAATCTCCGACAATGTACTCTTGTGATAGATTATTGATATATACACATATATAAATGTATATATATTGGTGTTAGGGTTTTCATCGTATAGAAGGATACAAGACTAGTTTCGTCCGTCGACGCCGGACTTCAGCAGTTCGAATAGTCTGTTGAGAATGGATTTTTCTATGTGTTATAACATAAATATAATTGTATCAAGTGAATGTTTTCATGAAGAACATTTCCATCTCATATATATCTACTTTGACTGGTTGAACGATGACAACAACAGTAACTACGATTAAGAATTGATTCTTCATCAGAATCAGAGAGAAATACATCGATATTGAAGCAGTCAAATCCCTCAGATATTGGAGAAAATTGAGTATACATTTACGAGAATTCAAAAAACCACTCAGAATTCTCCTCAGATGCAGAAAGAAAAGAATTTTACCTGCGCACATGATTTATTTCAAACCTGCAATACGATTCAAATATAGGAACTCATATGATGTTGGCATTGGAAATTCGATGAAACTCAAAGAAAATATCCTTAGCGACGGAATTTATGACCTCTTTACAGACATTTGCTATTGAGAAAAGCAGAAATTGAATTTAGACAAATACTTAGATAGCATCATTGATGAAGAAAATAGACAAGAATACAAAATATCACAGAAATCGTATAACGAAAAATATGTTGAGAACATCGTTTTGAATTCTATGAAAAAATTCGATTGGAATAAAGGAACATTTCATAGTTCCATCTGTAAAAAACATAACCTCATATGGACAAAAAATCTTTGTAACGTAGGAATACCGAGGAATGTGATGTATTTCCTCAGCCTTCGTCAAAATTTTAGTGATATTCCAATTCAAAGAGACAACACGAAAATTGTAGCTGATACACTTGCACTTTCAGGAGCAAGAATGGACATCATCGAACATAAAAGAACAAACGGAATTAGAAACGAATTTCCAAACTCTTTGTCCTCACATCTGAATAATCACTCAACTGATGGTAAATACAATGAATATTTGAATGTAGCTATCTAAACTAAAAAGTTGCCTGAAGATAATGATACTTGTATGGCATCAAGCGCGGATGAAGGTAGAGTTACAGTGATCATGTCCAAAACTAAGTATAAACAAAGAGTTGATGTCATGTTAAGTGATGATAGAATATATAAAGAAGGAAATAGGTATCTTACTGATGAAATATCTAGAAATCTGAGCAAAATTATCATTGAAGAAATAAATTGAAACAAATTGATAATAAACTAGGGAAATTCTCTAAAGACTACAAAGGCAATGCTCCACGACTTCACTGTCCACCGAAGATTCATGGAACAGATAACTCATTAGGACCCGTACCTTCTTCCGTAGATCCTTCACTCTGAAATCCATCCAAATACCTCAGTGAGCCAATTGAAAAAAAAAACTAAGCGAAAAAGATCCATCTACGATAGTTTTGGTTTCGTAGCTGAAATTAAAAATTAGGATACTATTTCTCTAAATCATGAATTGTCATCATTTGACGTCACATCTCTTTCTAAAAATATACTAATTCATCTGGTGATAGAAAATATCAATCTGGAATCGAATGAAATAAAGGAAGATATCAATCTTGTAAAAGCAGTTTATGTTCAACTTCTAGCAGACTACGTAATGGAAAACTTAGAAAATGCAATTCTGGAAGCACTGCTTCACGATACCAAATTCTTCCATAGATACGTCGATGACGTTACAATATGTGTCACAGTTGATAAAATGATATATTTACCTGATCGACTTAAGATCTATGACAAACAAATCCAATTCACTATACAAAAAGAAATGAATAAGAAAATAAATTTCTTAGACATTTCATTCAACATAATGGATGACGATCTCATTTTAAACTGGTTTCAAAAACCTACATGGTCAGGCAGATACCTCAATATTGACTCAAACTGAGATTTTAAATACGAAATCAGTGATATGAACTCTTCAGTAGACAGAGCAATAAAACTGGCTGATCCTGAATTATTCTAAATGTATACTCAACTTGCTTCAATTTCCGAGGGACTCAAATGCTCTAAAATTGGTGTATTTCTTTCTGATTCTGCGGAAGAATCCATCCTTAATTTTGGTTCCTGTTGTTGTCATCGTTTGACCAGTCAGAATAGACAAAAAACCATGAGAACATTATTCTAATTATTGTTATATTTGAAGACTATGATCATCTAGGAGCTCACTCATATAGATCATCAGGCTGCCGAGCATAACTTTCTCATTGAATTGCGAATCCGATGAACAACTTGTTTGTGTGCTACTATGCCAATAATGACTCCATTCATGTGGAGTAGTAGTTTCTTTATCAATAATATTTAGAAGAGCATGCATGTTCTGGAAACCCCATACCATCCATATAAGTCTGGAAGATATAGGAAGTAGTGAATGCTCTAGGATGTTCGAAAGGTACCGCAAATCTCGATTCACTGGAAGATCCTGCTCCTGAACCTGAAAAATGTTTTTCGAGCTCGATGCTCCCATGGAATTCATTCAGAGGTACTATGCCTGATGTCATGAGATTGAATCCTCTAATTCTCATGAGAGCTCGCCAAGTATGAGTTTCATCATCAGGTTAGTATACAAAGTTCTTTGCTCCTCCGATCTGTGCAAACCTAAGGTCTTCAGTATCGAGTGTTACAAGAGCTTTTCCAATCTATGGAGACTTTGGTTCTCTTTCATGACTTCTCACATGAATGAACATTGCAGCATAAGCATTTGTACGTGACCTGAAGTTTATTTCTGGCGACGGAAGCAGAAAATGTCCACTACAAAAACAAAGATAAATATAACCCCAGTGTACGGGAAAAACATTGTTCACAAATAGGAGAAGCACTAAGGCATTTGAATATCAAGTGGGAGATTTTGTTTTAGTGGCTTATGTTTCAATTTATTTAGGTAGGCGATTCCTCAACTCTCTCGCTTCACTTCAACTTCTACCTAGTTGAAGAGCTATTCAAGGAAACTATGAATTAACGATCGAATCAGAAAATTCGTCACTGAGCGTAATTTCATGATCATGGAATCAAGCTTCCTCTTCCCATACTTCCCTCCTCCTGTAGACCTTATCACATGTTCTTTCTTCCACAAGATGTTCTCATGTCACTCACTTCATGAAACCGCTTAGCTCCTCATGCAACTTTCCCATAATGCTTCTTCTTTATATGACCCGTCTACCCTAGTCACTCTGCCTTCTTTGAATGAAAAAATCCAGAATATTACTGCTTTCTATAACTTTCTTCTTATCTTTCTGCTTCCTATATCTGATTCGCCTTTCCTGATATTTCATAATTCGTGCCTCCAATGTGTCCCATAACCCATTCCTCCATATCATCTCATTTTTTCAGAACCATTCCTATATCTATGTTCAAGCTTCCTTAACCTCTTTCAGACCTCTTTTCAGTCCTTCTCTGTTCTCATTCACTCGATAACATTTCTCAGCTCATAATCCACCTATGACATTCGTGGGAAATTTTGCAACTCAACATCGTGAATTTTCGTTATTCTTTGAATTTCCTCATAGAAAAGTATTTTAGAATGCTTTGGGAGTAGTTAAGGAGTTATTTCAAACTGAAAAAAAAAATTTTGTATGCACCTTGCGAAGTGCCAACCTGAATCTAATTTGGAAATATGAGCATGCCAAACAGCGTGTTTCAATGAACATTGTGATATATCATTTGATGTGAGTTTAGGCTGGCGGCCTTTCTGTTGATTGTTTGAGAAATGGTAACAGTAAGCATATTGCACTATCTGATTCACTTAAGATCCGGAAGGGTCCATCCTTCAGAATGAACTTTACAGCAGAAATATCTCTCCTTCATGGTTTATCACTCATCCTGAGACACCGAATTTTCAGATTCCCAGCTGAGAACTTGCGATGATGGACTAAAATATCAGAGAATAGGTATTTGTGGCGTGAGGACTCACAGGGTTACTTTTCCGGCGAAAGTTCACCAAATATCCTAGACTATACTACTCAATCATAAGAGTGAATAGGTTGCTTAGAGTCTTTTTCTCAAAACCCAAAAAAGAATCGAATCCTCTCGAATCCAATCAACTCTTCTCCAATTCAATATAATTCATTTCCATCTTATCGAACCCTATTGTATTCAATTGAACCTAGGATCATTTAGTCTATTCCGATCTGATTCAATATCATTGACTTCAATCCATTAAGGTCTAATCAATTTCTTTCTAATTCAATCTCATTCGATGCAATCCTTTCATATCAATTCGATCTAATCCATTTTTATCGAATTTGTTCATCATCAATCTTATACATCAAAATCCATTTAAATCCTATACTGTTCATCCCAAACTGATTCAATACAATTCATCCAGATTCTTCTAAAACAATGAGGCCAGTGTCTCTTCCTTATTACATTCTTCGTAAAATATCTCGCTACTCACTTCATCCTTCAGTACTAACTGAAGTTTTTAGAGACTCACCCAGAAACCCGTCACAGTCTCTAACTTCAATGTTATTTTTTTCGTCATGGAGGAATACAAGAGAAAATATACATGGAATCTGGAAATTCGTCTACTATTATGTATATTTTGGTTGAGCCAGATTCAGATGATTCGATTGCATTGACTTCTATGTATATTTCAATATCATCCCTGAGTCTTGGAATTTCGTTCCTTTGAATTCAATCACGGTCGAACATGTAACGCCAGAATTGAACTCACTCATTTTATCTTCTCATCTCAAATTGAGAACTGCTGTTCGAACATTTCAGTACGGAACTTATGAAACTTCTGTCAATAATAATAAGGCATGAATATCAAACTCCCGCGAAAATGAGAACAAGTTAAGTAAGGAGAACCAAAGAAGTATTCCAAATTGAAATACCAGATTGAGTCAGAACATCGCAACCCAAAATAACGCAATTATGCCTGGTCTTGCCTCATTGTCTCCACGAGGGGACTATGCGTACCGCAGTTATATCAATATGATATCCCAAAGCAAAAATTAGAGGGATGATGAGGAATCTACTTTCAGACCTCTAGGGACACCCTTATAAGATATCAGGACTCAAACCATGAGCCGTTGGGTATGATTTTCTCTTAACAATAGTGCAGAAGACAAAAATGTCTCAACAACATATTTGACGAGACATGCTGCGTCATCAACGTTGAAGAAGAACATATCAAATTCACGAGCTATTCATGAAACAGCAGGTTGTACAGCAAATCACGGATCAATTCTCAAAATTTGTCCAACTGCTGCAGATGCTTATTCTAAATCAGTTTCGCGAATCGTTTGATACGTTGATAGAATTTCTCCTTATATGAAACTTCGGACAACATTATACCAAGTGTGAGCATGAACCTTGAAAATTTTGAAATCCAGAATCGAAACCATTTGAGGATTCAAGAAATAACTATAAAAAATGATATTACAATTTCGAACGTACACAATATTTGAGAGAGGAATCTTCCCTCTTCTTCCAAATGAATAAGGACACCCGTAGCAATCCTGATTTGAGCGTGCAAGAGAGACAGAAACGTTATCAAAACACCTTATGAAGTTGAACTTGTGAGTGAAAAAAAAAGGACGCAAGCCATTCACCGTAGTTATATCTCCAGAAAGAGAGGATACGCAGGGAAGAAGTTGAGGAAACATTGCCTCCAATGAAGTTCATTGATTAATTGAGATATACCACCTTAGTTATTATTTTGAACAATATTTTTCGAATTATAACAGCTGGAAGGATCCGAAAGGAAATTTGTAACGTCAAATATGCTGTATTCTAATTTTCGGTCTATCGGAAAATTTTATTTGGATAGTTTCATAACTGAATCCATATCTTGTTACAATTTTGATTGCAATTCCCTAATCTTATAACCAAAGGAGTTTTTCGTAGGAACATTATTTTCGATTGTTGTCACAAACCTAGAAATTGATCTTGAAATGAGAGTAACATTGACGAAACATATTTCCAATATCATTTCCATCCAATCAAGTTTGATGAATATCTCTTCTAGCTAGTTCACTGGAGGATTGAGGTATACCACGAATGTTACACTGTAGAAATTGTCTCTATACTCAATTTTCGGAGTTGAAAGAAGGTGTTGCATTACTATCATGAATTGAATATTTTCGTAGGATAATGTTTCAATATACAATACATTTTAAAAAGTGTCATGCATTCTTCGGTGATCATTCAATCATCTGGATGGAAATTTCCAGGAATGGATATCAGACATTCTGTTTAGAAGTAGTGCGTCACGATACTTCGAATAATTTGAGGCTCACGCACTCTTCCTTTTGTCGGATTCTTCATATTTCCTATAATGCTAATAAGATTGAAACAGGCTGGCTGCTAGGTCAGGAATATTCAAAATAATTTGTATGATTCGTGAGAATCCCAACTATCATATTAATGTGTCTCATGATATCGTGATGAACATTCAAGAATGAACATATCTCTCAAAATAAATCAGTTGTCCCTTCGAGAACAAGCTCTCGCAGGTGATTTTAGACTAGTCTAGATGTAAACTCTGCCGATTGCGGAGCTCATGAAGCAGCTCAATGAGTTGTTATCTTTGCACTTAGTTTCATTCCGAATACTGGAACTTTAGAGCCAAGGAAGTCCCAAAAGCCATATATATACCAGACGAATCCTAGTAAACTCAATCAGCTCCAAGCTTCAAGATTCCTTAATGTACAATCACACATTGACTGAGTCTGTTACTATAGAACTTGATCTATAGGAGGTGGTATCTCAATTGATCATTTGATCTATAGAACATTAACATCTATCGAAATGTTGAAGATGGGAACAACTGAGAGCGTACAAGCTCGTCGGATGCCCACAGCTATCTAGCTTTTTCCTGCACAGCAGCCCCGCGGTAAACTCCCTTGTCTTCGATGAAAAGAAAAAAAAAGTGGAGAGAATATCGTGAGAACGAGTGTCAAGAGGCCCAGGAGCCAATTGCAGGAAAATGTAAACTCATGTATCAAGGCGTTCCGGAGGGCCGTAAACACTACCTGTCACACGTGTCTGCCCGTCCGAGAGCGAGCAGGTAAAGGAATTGGATCACGGCTTAGCAACTCCAATAGACTGCTCCGGATTTTCTTCTGTTGCAGCGGAATGTAATTCTCAGGTTGGCTCGCGATCAGAGATGACCACGCAATTTTCTGTAGGATGCAAAAGTCCAGCACTGTCACCATAGAATATAGGGTTCAAGGGGTGGTATAGGTGCTTGCATCTCGTGAAGATCGATGATTCCGTTTTCCAGGTTCAATGAATGGGTCAGCTGGCGCTCTCAACCAGGTCGCGGACAGGAGTGCCTTGTACCGGAGGTTTCTGCTGAATAAAGCTACAGAACTAAATGAGCAGTCGTGTACAATGGTCCATGTGAATTCCCGAAGAGATGA
>UWOG010072447.1:0-10202 GCA_900490065.1 Neuroterus quercusbaccarum
CATATACAGCGGCTCACTTGTAGACCGTTATTGATATATCGATATCTTCCTACAAGTATTCTACATGATTGATCTGAATGGTTTTCATTGTATGATTACTGTTTCATTACTCACTGTTCCGTATAATTACTGTATGGAAACTGTTTCGAATTTTCGAAACAGTTTTGCACAGTGGGATACTCGAGCGTACGCATTAACTATTATCGCGGAGACACATTGCCCCGGCGCGTACAAACGACTCAGTCGTGTTTCGATTTTGAATGCGTAGGACATCACTGGCCACTGCGTGAACACTAATGAATCGTGCGTGAACACTGATGAATCCTGTTTGAGTTTCTACCTGCATGTGTGTGAAGACTCAGAAAAAAGTATATTTTTCTTAAAATTATTTATCGGTTTCAATCCTATTGAAACCGATATTGAAATTATTATTACCGATATAATCAATAAAAATTTTGCAATTCTGATCATATGTTGGAATTAACCTTGAAATGTAATGTCGTGATTGCAACAGGTTTCTTTTTCAGCGTTGAAAATAAATGAAAACATAGTGGCTGACATTGAAGTCTGTTGAGTGCGGCTTCAAGCGCATATTCTGTCAGTAATATATCATTATACCGCTAAAAGTAAATGCGCTTGAGGCCGAATTTAGTGGTCTGTTAAGACAACTGTTTTATTCCGTTTTTTGAAACTTTCTAATGCTGAAAAGGAAACCTGTTGCAATTACTGCATGACATTTTGACGTGAATTGCAACGTATAATTAAAATTGTAACAGTTGAGATATTTATTCTGTTACTTCTCTTTAAATTATATTGCGATATCACTTCCGGGTTACCATGCTATTACTTAATGCTTATTAATGGAAATTTGATTAAATCGTGATTGAGGATTTTAAGTTCGGTTTTATTTTGGTTGCAAAGACATATATGAACACACCTTCTAACACTACTACATATTCACAGCCAAATGAAAAAACGCCGTTTAATTCAACCTTTAATTGAATTCTAATAATATCTCAGACGGTGTAATTCGGTGAAATGATGTATTGTTTATTGAATGAAGAAGCAGTTATTGACCGATTTCAGAAGAAATTTCTCATTCTTCTGCATGAACAAATCATTTTCTTCGTTTCCATAGAAATAAAATATTCATATTTCATTCCGATGTTTGACTAAGTTGCTCCGTACGCGACGAGTGATTCTTACTTTCGGTATTTTTGACAATTAAAGTTACAGTTTGATAATATTTACAGACGCAATCACATATAAACTGCCAACCAGCGCATCCCCGTGTCACTTCTCTAGAGGCCTGTAGTCAGAAAGTGTCACGAGAGTTGAACAACGCCGATAGAGCAGCGCCACCTCAGCAGTAGGCCTAGATTTTAATTCCACGAATGGAAAATGAGCGTTGTTACCCTCACGGGTAAAAATACTGCAAAACTATGTGTTTTTGAAGAACAAGTTTTTTCTATTTGAGTTCATTGACAAACTCCAAATAGTCTCTGCGGAATTTAAAGAAATGCATTCCAAAAACTGGGCTTTAGGAATGGGTCTCATCTCATCCCTTAAAATGGGGTATGGGCACGTAGAAAAAACCAAGTGTCGAATATTTTTTATGTATCAGACTATGTCATAACTTCAAGAAAATCAGTGACGTACACCTGGGGACTTCTTTTTGTTAGTTTGGCAATTATACTTTTATCAGCCTTTTTTTCTCAAACAATATTATCTTCGTCGGAATGTCTTGAACAAATAGAATCACCACATTTCACTGATATTTCTGCTCGGGAAATTGCTTCTTGTCATTTTTTCAGTACTTTCATAATTGTTTAGTGCATTAAACATACTAATCTTACTCTGAATCTTCCTAACGTTTGTTCCGATACCTATATTCACGCTCAAAACAGATACACTTATTCAACATATTTGATAAATAGTAATACATCAATCGGTGACCCACACAGCGAGCTTTATTTTATTATCAGAAAAAGCGAGGTACAACTCTTCAATAAATTTTATTCCATAGAAATATATCATCATTGCGAATTTGCTATTCATTTTCACGGCTGTAGGCCTACTGCTCACCTGGCGCCACCACAAGGCTTCAGTAAACACATGATACACTTTCATTTCAGACTTCCACTGGGCTGCTGCCGACGATAACTTATAACTAACCTACTCGTCACCTACTTGTGTTCAGAAGATTCAATCAATTGAATTTCACATCGCTGGTTGATGTGAATAAAAGGAATCTCGCTTCTCGTTGGAAATTTACGAATGCCATGCAAAATTACATAGTCATGACCAATCACGACGTCGATCATGAAAGTACATTCGTGAAGACAAATTGGAACAAAAATTGAAGAACATTATTACATCAAATACACATAAACACATAACCTGAAAGAGGAAATATAATAATCATAGATGACAGGATTCGAAGACTCGAACTCATGAACCATCGGGAATATGCCAGACGCGTTACCACCAACCTAAATTACCTAAGATACTTGTAGAATTTTTCGCGGGCCATGAATTTCTGGAGTTTGAATTATTATCATCGTCATAATATATTCAAATTTCTTGCATGTTCTTCAAATTTATGATGTTCGCTGAAATTTTTATAGAAATTTGTAAAACTTTGAAATCTTGTTGAATTTTGATTATCATTCATTTCAATTATGTTGAATTAATTGAAAATGAGGAAACTTTTTACATAATCTCGATAATCAACTTTGAAAAATATCCATAATGCGAAATCACATACGGCCCAGCATTGGCCCAGTCAGCAAAAACATTGCCAGAGCTCGGCTGCCATTATCGCGCCGATGACGAAATAATAACTATGGCCGACACTTGGCAGCCAATGCTGGCCTACCAATAGGTACTGAAGTCGATCCAACACTGGGCCCGAAGATGCGTTTTTGATCGACCAGGCCTTGGCTTCTCCTATTCAAACATTTATATCCAAGGTAAACACGAAGTTTGGAACATGAGTGTGTTGAATCTGTGCCGAACTCTGGCTCTCCATCTTGAAATATGATTTCCCGTAGTACAAATAACACTGGGCCCAGCGATGCGCCTTTGCTGGGCCAGGCTCTGGCTTTTCCTTCCAATACATGTTTAGCCAAAGTGAAGACGAAGTTTGGAAGAGCAGTGTACCGACTCTTAGCCGAACTCTCGCTCTTCCTCTCGGAACATGATATACTGTAGTGAAGGTAACCCTCAGTGATGCGCCTTCGCTGAGCTAGACTCTGGCTTTTCCTATTGAAACGTGTTCAGCTGAGGTAAAGACGAAACTTGGAACAGCAGTACGCTGGGTCTGGGCCGAATTCTGGAACTTCCTTCCGAAACATGCTTCACCGTAGTACAACCAACACTGGACCCAGCGATGCGACTTTGCTGGGCCAGCTTCTGGTTTTTCCTATCAGAACATGTTCAGCCAAAGTGAAAACGGAGTTTGAATAACATTGCTCCGAGTCTGGGCTGAATTCTGGCTCTCCATCTTGAAACATGATTCTCCGTAGTGCAAGTAATACTGAGCCTAGCGATGCACCTTTGCTGTGCCAGACTATGACTTTTCCTATTAAAACATGTTCAGCGAAGGTGAAGACGAAGTTTGGAACAGCAGTGCGCCGAGTCTGGGCCGAACTCTGGCTCTCCCTCTCACAACATGATTTGCCGTAGTACAAGTAACACTGGAAAAACGAGGCGCCTTTGCTGGTCCAGAATCTGGCTTTTCCTATCAGAACATTTTGAGCCAAAGTGGAGACGAAGTTTGGGATGGCAGTGTTGTAACAAAGTTACAAGCACCCCGCTATGATACAGCCCTGCGGGCCTAGGACTAGGGGTGAGGAACTATCACTTTCTGGTCCTAATACTCAAAGCTCAACCCCAAGACAGTCAGTCTCAGGCTAACCGAGCCGTCACCTAGTACGACCCTCCAGCTGCACTGCCCACCCGCTCTCTATGACAACGCCGTACTCTGCCGCTTCGAAGATCCTTCCGGATTCTGCAAAAAAGCCACTCATCCACCTGAACTCCGAAGTCACCTTTGAGATTTTCCAGCGATTGCAGGCTGTCAGGTCCTGCATATTTTTTTAAGTTGGTAATAAATTATACCCTACTTAATTAATTTGGCATTTCACTGATTTTCCCCTTTTCTTGACTCACCAAATCCTTCCCATCCCTCAATTTGCGAGGTCCCTCACAAATTTGGCGCCCAACGTGGGGCGACTTATTCAATCAGCCTCCTAAAACATGGTTCGCCGTAGTACAAGTAATACTGGGCCCAGCCATGCGCCTTTGCTGGGCCAGCCTCTGACTTTTCCTATCAGAACATGTCGAGTCGAAATGAAGACGCAGTTTGGAATAGCAGTGTGCCAAGTCTGGGCCGAACTTTGGCTCTTGCTCTTGAAACATGTGTTTCCGGTAGTACAAGTAATACTGGGCTCAAAGATGCGCCTTTGCTGGGCCAGACTCATGAGGGAGAAAATAGTCACCGTGCTCGTAACCTGATGAGCAAAGTATCTAGGAGAACCTCTAGATCACGCCCTTGATATCGAGGAACGGCAAAAACAATTAGAAAGAACTAGAAACCATTCCACGACGTATCACATTCCCCGACACAGGGATGAAGTACAAGAAACACCACGTTCCCCTAGCCCTTATTTCAGGCAAATGAATACAGGAGGTACTTGAGACGTCCCCAATATGGAAAAAGGGGGTACCACTCAACTTCTGAACATACTAATTACCCTGCTGAGCCTCAGCCCCGATATGCCCACTATTCACACTCATACCCGCATCCATATTGTTATCAAGACCCTTATACTGATCCGCTCTTCCCTTCGACACACCCAAGTGGTCCGGAGTCAGCAGCAAATAATAGTTGGCAGAGATACGGTTAGAAAAAGGGGACCTCCACACCCCTTAGATCTGTCTCCTCGAGACCATCGATGAATCTACACTCAAGATCGACTCCTGCCCCGGACGCGACAAGGATTCAGTCAAATCTGCAGCGTCCACAGCAGAATGTCCAACTCAAGGATCACACTATAGGGTCCTACGAGCAGGAACATAAGTGGGAGGATCCCCCGTGGTTGCCTCGACTGCACTCGAACTAAGGATCCCAAGATCAAGGTTCCTGGTTTATCCAGGGTCCGATGTCAACCTGATGACATCGGCTGTTCTACTCACCAGCATAACCTCAGAACCTGTGAAAACAATTGGAACTACCATTATTACCTTATTTAAAATACCAATTGAATTTCATCTAGTAGGAAATAATTTTCCCATTGCCCCAGATGGAATCATCGGTCGACCTCATTCAAGACAGGAACAAGCCCAACTAACTTTCAGACATAATTTATTGATCACAATCTCAAACCCTGTAGATACAATCCCATTTATTGATGAGGAATCAAGTGACTCTAAGGAACTTCTCAGGTCACAGATCAAAAAATTCACCAGGATTTTGACCATCAAGGCTCGAACAATGTAACTAGTGGGCATAGGTGTCCATAATCCGGAAGTCAAGGAGGGATACCTTTCCAACAAAAAAACTCCCGATGGCCCATACATGGACGAAACGGTTGTTTCCAATCATAACGAAACCTGCCACGTTCTTGCAATAAACACTCTAGAACAAGATGTGGATGTGGGAATATGTGATGAAGAGATTCTCCCTTACGAGTTTATCAGTCCTCACGGAGAATGTTGAACGAATTCAGAATCCGAATACCTTGTGAATTACTCACTCAAGCTCACTCGTGACGCCTCTAAACACGCGGTAGGTGCAATACTATCCCAAGAAGAAAATAGTTCAGACATGCCTATTGCCTTTCATTCCGAGGCCATCACATTAGCCTTAGAACACTTTTGACCTTACTTGTATGGTAGAGAATTCATACTACTGTGTGATCATGAGCCATTCCATTGAATAAATCACATTATAAATCCAGGAGCAAGACTACTCCATTGGCTTCATGAACTTAGGAATCATCAATACAAATTCGAGTATAAACGAGGCAAATTGAATGGAGTGGTTCAAGCACTGTCATGAAATCACGTTATTTCAGGAAACTTCCTTTCTTCTCGGAACGAACGCACTGATTCAAAAGAAGACGATTCTTCGCTCTCGGCAGCCCAAGGATCTATACTCACTCCTGCTCCACTGAAGATTAGGGAGAAGGGAGACCCAGTCAGAATATCAGTCTTAACACGATCGCAGGACTGTTCTAAGGAGTATAACCATGCACCTTCGACTTCTAGAGGTGAACCAGATACTACAGTAAAAAACGTTGATATTGAAAAGAAAAAGGGGAGGCTAGCTCTACTCAGAACCACTTCATCCTAGCCAGGAAGAGTTTAGGTCATCGATCCTCCAGCAACTCAAGTCTTTGTTGAATTTCCAAAAAAAAGGCATAAGGAACACAGGAAACCCTTGAAAGACGATCACGCTGATCATGCCTATGTTCCCTCAAGCAGGATCCCTGCCCCCACCATAGACGAAAGTTCTATTGGTAGACGAGTGAAACGTCGCCGTGGTATTACAGGATCTTCCGCAGCTAAGAACGAATCAACAACGAATCAACTCGAAAAAGCCACAGTGTCTTACCAGAGCTAGGAAACAGGCCTATTCCTTGAAGAGGACGAAATGCCCCTAGAAGTACAAGAACCAGATCACCGCTCCCCTGGCTCCCCCGCAACTTTTATTGTACCCGATGCATCTCCCACCCCCTTCACAGGTATTCACGTCACACGGGACCTTAGGGAAAGGATGAGACGTTTCGATGGAACGAAGAATTTCAACTCTGAAGGTCCACCAGCTACAGTAGAAATAGGAGAACGCATGAGAACCCCATCACCCTCCTCCACGATTGAAGTAACCCTACCACATGTGGACGACGAGCTCACATGTAACACGGTCACATGCCTCTCCCCAGAAAACATCATAACACAAGATAAATTGTGTATAGACGAAAACAACTAGACGCACCAATGGATGGAACTCCTGACCTTTAGACGTGGGAATTACGCTCATTTCATCTCCAAAGATTGTGAGCCAACTGAACCAATAGCAAAACTCCTAATCGCCACCAAAAAACTTGATATTCAAGATTCACGGGAATGCAGGCCTCAGGAGAATCAAGTCCTGGTCACTCCGCACGGTCGATACAAAACATATTCAGGCGTTATAATGGAACGACATTTCGATAAGGTCGACTGGAAGGACGAGGCGACAGCGTTGAAAAACCTTCGCGCCACTTCGGAATGAGATAAGCGAACATCCTGCCGAATGTCCATTTCAGGTGATTCGCTGGGACCGTTGGTTCAGAACAAGATGACTGAAGTATCAGCGGAAGCCTTGAGAGAGTACGTTATCAAATGTCGAAGTTGTTCAGATCAAAAGTTATTACGCGGAAGGACTCACGAGCCCATGCTCATCACAGACAAGCCGCCTGAGCCTTTCGACAAGGTGTCTCTGAACACCGTAGGGAAATTACCCACGACTCCTTACGAAAATTGCCACATGCTTACAGTGCGAATAATTTCAGTGAATATTATATAGCGGTAGCCATTCCGAACCTGGAAAGAACCGCAATTGCACACGCTGTTGGAACCTCCCTATTTTCTCAATACGTCGCTTCTCGGAGCATTTTTACCTATGGGGGCGGTAGTTTATTAGTAAATTGATGAAACACTTCGGAAGACTCTTCGATGTTAGACAATTAACCACTTCGGGATACCGACCTCAAACTAACGGGTCTCTCGAAAGAAGTCATATTGTTTTGAGTGGCTTTATCAAACATTACACTAACGGGTATAACGATTGGGGACGGTTACTCCCCTTCGCGATGTTTGCTCACAACACGTCGGTAAATGAAGCAACTAGTTTCACCCCCTATGAACTAGTATTCGGGCGAACAGCCCGAACACCCATTCCTTCCCTCCAATGGGAAGAATTCGACATGTACGGCTCATACCTACGTGACCGAATAGTTAGGATCTCAGAAATGAAGAATATCGCTGCCAAAAATCTCAATGTGGCAAAAATTCGCCCGAAGGCATTCTATGACCAGGAAGCCAGACCCCTGAACGCAAAAATCGAAGACCAAGTTTACGCGGCTGAGGAACCCCGAGAAGGCAAGTTTGACAGCCGTGCAACCGGGCCTCACACAGTGAAAGGATTCACAGAGAATAATACTGTTATTCTTGAATCTGAGACGGGCGAGCGAATCATGAAACATAAAAGTCAACTAAGAGTCGTCCATTGCTGAATGATGAATTCACTATTAGGAAGAATCTGAAGACAGAAGACACTTCCTTTATATTGCTCAAATTGTGATTGACAACTGGGAAAAAAGATTATGAAGAAAAAAATTGACCAAGATCTCATCTATCTCGATGATTAGGATTGTATTCTGTCTTGAACCCCACTAAGAGCGAGAACAGAAGTGTGTTACGAATACTCGGGACACATGGGAAAAGTCGCGGAAACAAGGAGAATCACAGTGTTCCTGGACCTAAAAAAAAAAAAAGGACCCTTGGAGTCATATCAATAACGATTTCAGCACCTATGCGACCTATGCACACTGATCTCCGAAATATCGTGCTTTCATACGAAAACTGCCTACGACCTCGACGCTAAATCACTGATGGCCGGAGGTTTGAACAGGAGAGTATGCAGGCACACAGCAGAAATGAAGGAGCGCACTGGAAAAAAAATTTTCCCTGATTTACTGATAGGAATTAGAAGTAGAAGAGCTCAACCACTATGAAGGATTCTTGAAGGACTCGTTGAACCTATAGCCGGCCTCATAACGTATGGTGACGATGAAGCTATCGAAGCCGAGATCGCTAAACTCAATCAGGCCCAAGCTAATATATCCTACCTTGTGGACAAGCAAACTCACGTTGTCAGAGCTCAATCAGAAGAAACCCATGAGCCTTCGAAAATCAATAAAGAAGAACTGGTAAGGCATGGAAGGGTATCATCTCGAAATAACTTGCGATTAGAGAATCTCACCTTGGAAATTGCAGAAATGAAATACGTTGCAACATTGACCCACGCACTCAAGGCAGTGGATTTCAGTCTGAATAACTACATCCGCTCTGCGAATCGGATCCTTGAGGTTATCTATGCGTCTCGTCAATAAAAGCTGCATCTCTCACTCCTAACACCCGGGCAATTGGAACCAATTTATAGAGACATCTAGGATACACACCAATCAATGGACGTCTCGATTACATCTGGTACCGGTGTTCCAATCGATACTAGGAAACGGTTCAGGAAGTGCTCACGTTCTACCAAGTTTCTCTCACATTGCTGTGGCAGCATCCCAGAAGACACACATCTTGCTGAACCATTACCACATGGAGCAGTGCAAAAACACTCCTCATTATATGATTTGCGATATTAACCTACCTGTTCACGATGATGCAAAACACCAGTCGTATGAAAGTGAACTGCTGCTGAATCCATCAGAAGCAGCTTTCCATAGTTGTGATATTCGAATCACTCACAACAGGAAATCGGAATGGATCCCCATCGGCTCTCTGAACGGATGGCTCTAATCCCTAAGAGAGTCTCTCTCTGTCGGACTTAGATGCTTGAAACAACCTAAACTCACAATCGATCTGGACGGAATGGGAATAATTCAAATAGCACCAGGATGTGCTCGCGGAACAATGCTTGCAACATCACCTAGGGCCATAACCTTAACGTCATCACGTACAATCCCGAAAACAACGAGATCACCGATTCAACTCCCTAGTCAATCGATACTCTGAAAAATAAGAAATAAAAGGGGGCGGAAACAGAAATCTATTGATGAAGTCCTGAGTATAAGTGCACGCATACACTTGAAGAAGTATGTATAAGTAGACATGAATCCACAAATGTAAGTGTCTATCAAAAGAACTTGTCAGACCGAAGAAGACTTGGCAGAAAATGATCAGGAACATGCTCGCCCGTGCATAGAACCAACCCATAATAATAATAATGATAATAATAATAATCTGCAAAAGTAAGTGAATACATGACAATGGTAACAAGAGTAATCAGAAAAGACATTTCTGTAGGTAAATATATATATATATATACATATATATATAATACCAGGTGTACCGGTATGAAATGAGCGTTTTTTTGTGAAGGTGAAACACTTATTTCGAATGGGAAAGTAGAAGAAATTCAT
>UWOG010072954.1:3718-14234 GCA_900490065.1 Neuroterus quercusbaccarum
GCGTGTCGAATGGAGGTAGAGAGAAAGTGAAAATGGGCAATATCATTGCAGAAATGGTGAGAAGTATCGATGTTTCGAGATAAAGGATGAAGAGACACAAGGTTCACTGGCATGGAAAGATTTATACTAAAAAGGTTGTGAAAATAGAGATGTATCAGAAAAAATATAAGATTAGGTCTGGAAGATCAGAATAGAGAAGAGGCAAGAATGAGGAGGGGTGAATAAACAGATACGTGAGATAGGAATAAGAAGGTTGAAATGATTGGAGTCGGAGAATTTGTTTATTTGATACGCTTGTATGTCCGGTACTAGGTTATGGAGCAGAGATTTGGGTATGGTAAGAAAGGAACGAGTTTGAGAGTCCACAAGAGAGGAAAGAGAGAACAGGAAGAGAAATTGAGTACTGAAGCATAGAGAAGAGGGAAAATAGCAAAAGCGTGTCGAATGGAGGTAGAGAGAAGGTGAAAATGGGCAATATCATTGCAGAAATGGTGAGAAGTATCGATGTTCGAGATAAAGGATGAAGAGACACAAGGTTGACTAGCATGGAAAGATTTATACTAGAAAAAGGCTGTGAGAATAGAGATGTATCAGAGAAAATATGAGATGAGGTGTGGAATCTCAGAATAGAGAGAGGAGAGATGGAAGTATGTATGGAACGGATGTAGGAGAGGAATTGAGTATGAAGAAAGCTGGTGAGAGAATCCTTCCGATGGTTCAAGGGGAGGATAGATTGGCGGAAGACTGGATGAATGACTCGAAGGGGGTAAGATGCGAAAATCAGAAACGATGGAATGATGCACATGAATGAATTGCAAAATGGAGATAGGAGAGGAGTCAAAACTGTTCAGTGAATAGTTATGTTTCGATTGCATTAAAATACTAGCGGACCCGACAAGCGTTATCCTGTTCAAAATTTTGCCGCCTCACTTATCGAAGATGGAGGAATCAAGAGGTTGCGCCTGACTGATTGGTTCGGTTCTTTCTACTTGCGCGTGACTAAACCATGTATTTGATAGATCATGTATGGAATTTTTGGATAGTAACCAATTTACATGAATCTATTGGAAGATGCATATTCTAGTTGATCGAATTGGGAATCTTAATCATTCTCAAATCCCCTAGAATATCTGAGGAAAAAATTCATTAGAATGGATTAAGCCGTTCAGGAGAGGTTCAGTCACTCACAAGCGGACAGAAAAAAGATAGATGGAAATGTTTGTGAAAGTATAGTGAGAAATTTCAGTCATCTGAATTCTGAGATGACATATCATTATTCAAGAACAACTTCAAGTTCCTACCAAGTAGTTGAATTCACGATGAAACGAAGAGAAATAAATCAGAATCCTAACAAAATGAATAAAATGCAACAAATAGTAGAAGTTTGAAGCAAAATAGGAATATTGAGGAGGAATTGAATCATAGGTCTTGAACCGAACATATTCGCATTTTTCTGTAGCAGGATAAAAAATGAATCATTTGAAAAAGTGAGGAAAATAGTCTGTATTGGGATACTTGCAGTGTGGAGTCTCTTATCATCAGTTTTCAAAGCATACATAATCATCATTCACAGTTCTGTTTCACGGCGCAATCATTCTGAATACATCTTTGATTATTGATATCCAAACTACGATACGGAACATGGAACTCGTTCCACATATCACCAAATCCAAAGTATTTTTCTCATATCAGTTTTATTTTTGGATTTTCATTCAGTACCTCAGATGCCTCCCATGTAATAATCGTCTGCAGAATATCTTGAATGAATTCAAGTCTCACTAGTTCTAGAATGCGAGATGCTCATCATTACATGAATTATAATATCTGTGGAAAAAAATCTTGTAAACATAAAATTTCATTCCTTTGATTCACTCCCCTTCTTCATTGATCTCTCCGAAAGAAAATCACTTTTTCAATTCAAGGATTTGATTAACGAACCAGGAATTGATAACTAATCAGTTCAACTCTTGAGCGAAAGGAACAATCCTACAATGAAATAGTTCATTTTCTGAAGAGCTTAGAAAAATGATATTCGACTAAGAGAATACACTCATTATTAAAGCCTAGGAGAAATTGCAGTTGATGAAATTATTTGTTAACAAAGTGAAAGTTTGGTGGGCAATAATTTGTTATTAGCACCTATAATCACAAAATGTACATGAGAATATAGGGCGTAGAAATAATAATGAATGGTTACATGCGATTCCCGCAAGAACTGGCGCCATGAATGAATTATTTGACTTTGTCATGACTTGATTATTTCAATAATACTGTTCGACATCACCTTATTCTTCAACATAATCTTAAATAAATACTGAGAATCCTCACAAACGCATTTTTAATGACTCCCAAAATGGTTTTTGAATTATGCCTGGAATGTGCTTGATTCATTCAACTGAAATGATTCAGCCCAAAAATTTTGAATGAGATAATTAATTCACAGGCACCAATAGAATAAAATGAACCTTTTTTAAAGAATAGCCTTCTGCAACGCTGGAGATTTTTGAATCTATTCGGAATTCTTATGCCATTTAGAATCGAATGCATAATTTCCAGGGAACTCGTCTGGAGAAACCATCCTTTGATGACTCTGCTATTTGATGTAAGAACTATATAAATATTGAAGAGCATATGGTTCACTTCAATACAGATTAGAACAAGTTTCTCCCGCGTCATACGTTCCATTATCAAGATGTCCTATATATATCGAAAAAACAAACTTCTTGATTCTCCTCCAAGTCTTGATCAAAGTACATCTAGGATCGCAAGATGAATCTCTCTTTATGGTATCGCTGAGTACAAAGCCCGAGTATTTTTGGTCATGAATAAGCACATTATATTCCAGACTCCTAATACTCACGATGCAGATTTGTATGTACTTTTTTTTTGCTCCTGATCAAAACAGGAGAGGAAGCGGCACAAAAAATACTCATCTTAGGAGCATGTTCCAGATTGTGCTTTATGTGCATTGTCATTAGGTACCCACAAACTTTTGTACTAAGAAGTTCCTTTATTGCAGGAAGGGCACAATAATTCACTGTGTTTCACAAATTTTTGAACTATTTCGGAAAGCTTGTTTGGATTGTTTTTCCTGGAAAATGTTGAAGTACAAATTATTAAAAATTCATGTAGGTCTGATCTGATTCACTTTTTTCACACTTCCCTGGCGTCATCAAATTTCAATGATTGCAGACCTCACAAAAGTGGAGCTCATTCCGAACCATTTCAAATTCGTATTTCTACTTCTGCTTTTGTAAAAGTCGGCGTCATTCAGTGCGCAGGTTGGCAGGAGGGAGGGTAATGATTGTGATTCCAGAAGAATAACAATAACCATGATAGATTTAAAAGACTGTCAATTCAAGAGAACAGTTTTGAAATCCTTCGAACTATACAAGCATGAATATTTAAGCGAGCCCATATTAACAAGTTGGAGAATATGGTAACTAAAAGGTGAAGTTTGTGAAGTATTTAAAACATCATCATCCGGAATTCGAGCCTTCGTTCCGTATTGCATTCCAACATTTGCGCTGATCTGCACCAGGCGATTTCACTCATCTGATGTGCATGGTAATTTCATTCAAATTCTCATACTACTGCGCGCATATGATGAGGAGGATCGAAAAGCCACTATGATCATACTGGTCATGATTCGTTCCAGCCGCATCACTTTCGTCAACTCTATATATGAATATATAATATTGTCATTGAAGTCTTTCATTTACGGGTTGAGATCAACTGAACACACTCATGATCACAAGTTATGAGCCCATGATATTGAAATAATAGAATGGTGGAAACTCAATCGGGGGTCAACTTGATATCCATACAGGGATAGGTAAGAGAGGTTGCAGTTAGTAAAATTTGACTTATTTCAGACGCAAAAACTCAGTAAATGATGATAAGTAATGAAACTTGTAACTTTCGATTAACCAATTTCATCGGCCAAACTCCAGACGCGACGCGCCACCAGTCGCCATACCAAACGGCGGCGGAACTGCTAATCGATCAATCAGAATCCACGAAATGGTCGGTCGGAATATACTAATTGATCAGCTTCGGGAGAGATGCGCATGCATATAACGCAAGAACTTGTTGATATTCCATTCTTCACCTTATTTCAAATACACGAAGAAAAAAGGTGAGCAAAATACAATAATCATGGTCTTTGTATTCTACTCTTTTTCCAGTGTGAGACAGTAAAATGTTGGAAAAATCAATTCACGACACTCATCGTAGCGTTGGGAAGGATTGATGACCAAATGACTAGGATAGAAAGCAGAAACTGCATGAATGCCCAGTAGCAGCTGCTTTGGAAATTCTCGATGCCGTTGCTGATGATCTCCTTGAAATCAAGAACATGATGCGACTTTTATTGGATTAAACACAGTAATCACGCTTCTGCGATCCACTGCTTGAATGTAACATCTCCAAGCTTTGATAAAAATACGGTCCTTGGTATCTATTTCTCTTGATCGTCACCTCAAATGGAATTATATTGGAATTCATTCCAGTTATTGGAGGTTACAGTCATCCCTGAAAATTTGGAAACAATACAAAGATGTATAGTACATATTGAAAACGTCATATTATCACTATTTGGAATAATCTGTTTGGGAGCGAAGAACGATAACAAATGATGATTTGAAGAAATGCATAACATCGAATCTGAATAGAGAGAAGCTGAGGAAATTGGAGTTTGCACACAAAGGTGACATGAATGCAACATTCACATTGCATATGTAGTGCTTGGTGTCAGATGTTCACAAAATTAACTTACCGAAGAGTTCATCACAGATTTTTGCTTCTGTCACTTTAGCCTTCTGTTTTTCGTGAAAGTGTGGAACTGCACTTGATCCCACTTCACTCACTTTTGAAACATCAAAATTGCACAATTGACCCGTTACTCCGTTCTACTCCCTTCCTTCACATGAATCATCATTGTTAGAAACCTTAGGTGCTTAACTCGGACTCGTGTGGGTTCATGCGCATGAACGACGCTTTTAGTTTATCTTAAAACTTGTTCCATTTCATTGTGTGATACATTACATCATATTTCGTACGAAAGTTCTGATGAGATAGTAGCTATATTTACTGATTAACTGAGGGATTGATAATTCTCAGGAATGACTGACAAAGATGAGTCACGTTCCGTGTCATGTTTAGCAAGCATTTCATAATCACGTGACTCAATATATAATATGATAAAGGAACCTAGTTTAGGGAACTTTCGTCTGAACCATGTGTCATGCCATTCTCTCGACTATTGAGAAACATTTATGGATATCAAAATTCCTCCATTCATATCCTTGTGTCTAGCGAAGTTCCCTCCTATTCAAAATATCTGATTGGCCTTACCCGTAGAGTTCTAGATTGCTGCACTCAAAATTCCTAATAGATAAAGTCGTTGAGCAAGTCTTCACTGCCTCCAAAAGAAAACTATTGAAAAATGGAGAAAATGCGACGAAGTACGTAAAATTAGTCTTGACTATACACGGCTGCGGTAGGCAGAGAAGAGCAAACTAAGCGTCGACGGTCGGGAACTCGGTTTTGATATTTCTCCTTCTCCTTGTTCCCGGCGCGGCGTTTCTATTCATGGTGAGATCGTTGCGGGGTCGGGGTGCTGGGTGGAAATTCCAGGACCGTATGAATGAGTTGAGCTCACTCGCTATATCTGAAGTAGTTAGAATGTAACTAATTACATCAGCGCTACTGATTTCCATCGAAAAAATTATTCACTTCAGGGGTTTCAACTGATGAATTAGTCAAGATGATACTGATATACCTCACCATCAAAAATGATGGACTGATGGGAAGGAAACGAGTGAGGTGTTTTGCATAGAGTGTTTCGAGTTAGACCCTGTGAGGAAAAACTGGAGGCAGCATTCTGTCGAGCAAATGGAGAAATTTTCCAACGTGAAATTTTTTTAGAGTTATTACGGTAAGTATAAAAACATGGTTCTATCAGATGAGCTTCAACAGCTAATTCAAGTCTGGCAGACGGTATATAGAAAGAAGGCAGGATGATTCAAACGGCTTGACATATGTATCAATAGAATTTGGCTATTTTAAAAGTCTCGGATAGTGTCTGATTTGAGTTTTAAGTCGACGTAAGTCCTCCGTTGTGCTACGTTGTTTCGAAAAGTCCGGTCACACAAAACATGAATGAGAGGAGCTGAAAGAATAAATCCCTTGAATCGAAAATATGAAATATAGCCTTTTCCATGGAGTATTGACACCACCTCCGCAATTTGCGACCTCTCGAGGCGAATTTCTGAATTCACTGAAAATCTACAAATCTACAAACGGAATTCTGAGAACATCGAATGAGAATCAATCACTTAGAATTTGTGGGTTGCAAGAATTGTGCGACTTCAAAAAAGAACCCTAATCTCCATTTTTATGTCATATCAATTCATGTTCGAATTTTGAACGCACTTGAAATGATAATAACAATAACATTTGCGATGGTTGACGAATGTCTAGATGAAACTGCGAACCATACAATATTCGAGGAAATTCTCTAAAAAAATTGTGACTCTAATTTGGAATAATTTGATGAACTGAGTATACATTGATTGGAAGAATGGATGAATACTATTATAAGTATGACTCACAAACTTGTCCAATTCAAGGAGGAAATTACCCAAATTAATTATGTATTCGTTATACTATAGAGAGAACTAGAACGTGATGCGGAAGTAAGAATGAGAAGTAATTGACTTAAAAGAACATGTATAAAATTAAAAAAATCATTGTCATTCCCTCATTGGAATTCTTTTAAATCCATTGGTACCTCGGTGATGATCATTGAATGAAGAAAAATCTATACAGCTTGTAGCTTCATCCAAATATTGAGCATACATTGATAACACTGAGAGTTTCTCATTTCAGATGATTTTTTCAAATTCCTCAAACGATGGTGCATATTCCATCGCATACTGTAAACAGTTTCGGATTATAGAGTTTATCTATCAACAATATGACAATTGAAATATATCAATTCTATCGAATTTTGCATGATCAATTTTCCATCTCACAGTTGCAATTGTATACAAATCATTGAAAGGAAAGCAATGAAAGGATGAATGAACGAATGTTTCATTCATTGATTTGAGATAAGAGTTTGAAATATTTGAAGATATTTCTATGGATTCCGAGCGACTTCGTGAAATTTTGTAGGACTGTGTGAGATTCTGAAGATTTTCTCACATACCAGCAGGTCTTAAGGGACTCTGCATGATACGAGAGAATGAAGAATTGCTAGAAATTTCAGAAGTTCAAAGGATTTTGATAATTCATTTTCACTAAATATCAGAAATCCATCAACATCCGACATTCTTTCTGATTTGCAGTTTATTATTCCGTTGAAAATTAAATGATGTTTTGAAAATGAACTATTTTGTTGCGAAGTCATCCTTTGTACTCAAAACTCATTCTGTGTTGTAAATGAACATTTCCGTTAAAAATCGATGTTCCAAGGTTAAAAAATGAATGATTGAGTTGACTCTTCTTCTCATGAACTGATGAATGTAACTCCGTCGAAAAATCGATGATTTTGCTGAAAATAATGATTTTGTATAAGTTTGTCTGCTTTTCATCAAAACTTCACCTACTTGGTTCAAGTTATGACTATGGAAAAAAAAAGTTTTCCAGAGATTCATCAATCCATCCGGAAATTCATTCTTTACCTTGTTGGATCCAACTATTCCTTTCTCATCTTATCTCTTCATTATTTCAAAATCCAACTATTTGTCCAAAAATGAACTTTTGTGTTGGAAATTAACTATTCATTTGAGGAGTAGTTCAAACGTTCCGTGGAGAGTATCTCTTCCAAGCCCAATAGTACAAAACTTCGTTGTTTTCTTCTCTTTTGTCGCTTTTTGACAAATTTGACGGTTTTTCATTCGAATATGAGACATTGAATCGAAGTTCTTCATCTTCAGTCTTTTAGTCTGAGATTCATCATTGCAATCGGAAATTGATCCTTTTCGTGGGACATGTACGCATTTTATTGAAATTTTCTTGTAGATGAACAAAAATGATATGAATTATACGAGAAATCTTCTAAATAATTGATACAAGTTGAAATATAATGATTCATATTCCATATGATCATTCCAGAATGAATTTTTTCCCATGGATTTGCGAATAATGAACTAATGAATTCGAAGATTTTTGAACATTCCTGACAATATTCTTGATGAATAATTCTATTGGTTGTTAGAAAATATACTTCGTTGTTCATTCAACTATTCACCCGGAAAAATTCACTCCGTTCATTAGAAAAATTTGTTTCTCGTTGAAAAATCCTAGTTACAGTCTGGACATAGAAATATCCTGATGAAAAATACATTTATTTGATTGATAATTAACTTTCCTACGAATATCTTCGGGATGCAAATCTAACGGGTCAATATCTTTATACTATTCTGCTTAAAATTACTTTTTGACCTAAAGGTCTCTTACTAATCGGTACCTACCTCAACATTTGCGCGACTGTCCTTTCGTTGTCCATTCTTGTTTCATTCCCTGTTCACCTCATTGCATGCCTCTTTGTCAGAGCCCAATTTTCGCACGCGTACATGGCGGCTGACATCATCATCGTTCTGTGAATTCTCACATCATTGTTCCTTGATAGCAATCGCAATTTCAATAACGTGTTGTCTGCGTAGTAGCACCCATTGTCAGCATGCAGCCGCCTGCTATCACCGTTCTAATGTTATTTCCACTGGTTATAATGGTCCCGAGGCATTTGAACTCATCAACTCTTACGAATTTCATATTTCCAGCCATAAGATCCCCGTCTTCATTGTTGTTTTCTGATCTGTAGTTGATCATATATTTTGTCTCAGATTCGCTAACTCCTACACCTATATCATTGGCTTTTGCGATCGAAATTCCTGAATTTCTCGCTACCGTTCCTTCATCATCCCCGATTAGGCCAAGGTGATCCGCATGACCGAGAATTTGTATTATCCGATTGAGAGTGGCACCTGTCAGGTTCGCTTGTACTTGTCTGACCACGTATTTTAGAACCTAATTGAGAAGGGTGCACCAAAGCGCATCGCCCTGTTTCAGGACATCGCGAAATGAAAACTCTGCGGATAATCTTCTGTTTACACGTATACTACGCCTACTGCCACTGAAGCGAATTCCGATAAGTCTAACTAAATTCCTTGGTACACTTAAGAACTCTAGGATTCAGTACATTCGAGTGCGTATAACAGATTTGTACGTTATTCAAGAATCGATGGGAAGCTGATGTAGTGGTTTTTTGTATTTCCATTTTTCCTTCTGGAATTTGTCTAATTCTAGACACTTGATTACTTGTAGATCGGTTCCGGCGGAATCCACATTGATGATCTCCAGTGATTCTCTTAGCGAAAGGGGTTAGACTATTTGAAATACTCCAGACAGAATTTTATAGCACAAGTGAAATTCCCCGATTATTGTTACAGTTTGTACTTTCCAAAATGATTCTCCCATGCTATTCGAACTTTTTATTCATGAAAATTCAACAACATATTTGGAATTCAAGTTTTTATGAAAAAATTGATTTTTCCGTCAAACTTGCATTGTTCGTGAAATCGAATCACTTCACAGGAGATTAGAAAGGCTCTCATGAGGATTGAATTCTGTTGAGGAGAACAATGATCCTTTCCACGGAGAGCGCTCTCAGATATTCCTTTATATAAACTTGTAATTTACTTCACCTCATTTCGTTGTATTCCGTCACCATGGATAAGAGAAGGAGTCAACTGTTAACATTAAGGCATGACATATGCTCCAAATAATCACTAAATGAGCGTTGAGGGAGCGGGATAGAGAGAAGTCACAATCTTCGGCCCCTTCCTCTGACAGTGATTGCCATGGCCACGACACCGACTGGACCCAATTAGACCAATCAATGTCGAAGCACGACGAGCCACTTCCGCGACTACTGTCTCGGTGGTATTTCCAGTTGATCATTGAAACAATACTACCAGGGGCGGTTAACGTGATGGGAATTATAGAGCCGCGTACTATTATGATGATATTCAGTTCGCGGATCGATTATACGCGCTACTGTTGCCAGCGGGTGAACGGGGCAAGAGATGGTTGACGTTTTCAAACATAAAAAACTCGAAAAATGTCTAGTGTGCATGAGAACACAACCTAGAGATGTGTTGAATATTCATTTTCCAGCAAGTGAAGAAGTTTTTCACGCAAAGGTTCTGCTTGAACAACAAAAATTGATATGAACAAGAAGTATAAGAACCAGTGTGCTGTGCGAGGTTATGCAACAAGATAATATGGTGATGAGAAAAAACCTCTGACAGATTCCCTGGAAAAGGAGGAAATTGATTGCATTTGATTCGAGCTGGTCAAAATGAGGAATTTCAAACATTTGATGTTCCGACAATAACAGGCGGGAGATTCTCTGTGTTTATCATCGTAATTTCGAAGAAAGGAAGTATTGTTCGTGAAGGAATGGTCGATTGTAACCAAAACTCGGGATTATTCCCACAATGGACAT
>UWOG010074109.1:0-10450 GCA_900490065.1 Neuroterus quercusbaccarum
AAAACTGAGTTGATAATGCATGTCATTGAACAACCTTCAGGTACATCCAATGATAGATACTTTTGAGACTGCTCAGCTCTATGAACGTTTGTACCCATGGTACTATATGCCTGTTACTGTTACATTAAAAACAAATCTCCAGATTGGCGAAGACCGATTTTTCTGGAGGGAAAATGTCAAAACTTTCAATTCGTTTATAGCGATTGCTTATGAAATGAACGAATAGGATAACTATTCAGATTCATTGAATCCAGATTTATCTGCATCGCATTCAGATTATGAAGAAAAATTTGGAATGGAAACCATTCATTCCATCATTTCTCGAGGAATTGTTCATAAATATTTTAATTGGTAATGTTTGATGAGAAAATTCACTTGCAATCCCTCTCACAATGATTCAAAGGATTCCCAGATAGGAAAATTTGTTTTCAACAGAAATCACAATATATTTTCAAAATACAAAAATTCCGTGATATTCGAAATTGAATAATAACAGTGGATGTTAACCATTTTTTATTCTCAATTTTGAGGAGAAATAGTAACTGCAAATCTCACTCACAGAAATTTCGAGCAGTTTTGGCGCAAAAGATTATTTGCTTGGCCAAAGTGCCGAAATTCGATATTTATTGATTACATTTTTTTGAAGAATCAACAATTGCTGTATCTTCACGAATATAATTGTACATATATCATTTTCCATAAGATTTGCTTCAATTGAGATAATAAAACGAAAACCGCATTCGGAAGAACCACGAATTCCAGATTTGTGCGAAAAGTTGTTCATAACAATTTTAATTGTTGATAATTCATAAATATTCATGCCAGAAATCACTCTCACAATAATTTGGATCATTCTCAGCTGAGAACAAACGTGACTTAACCACAATCGAGATCTTTGGATATTTGTTGCGTTGATTTGTTTATAATGAATAAAACATGTGATAATCAAATTATTCACATCCTGCGAGTACTCTTGCGTTGATTTGAGGTGACTTACATCATATGCTGAGTGTTGTTGGAGAGTAAATAATAATTATGTGGAAAATGACAATTTTCTCATACTTTGAGCAAATATGCGATTGGTCGCACTGTCCTTCCGCCTCTCACTCGAATTTTATTCCACTGGAAAGCCACTGCTTCGTTCTGCACCATTCTCAGCCCTATATACTTCGAATACTCATTTGCCGAACACTCAAATGTGGAAACTAGGACAATAATCCAAAGTCAAAGTCCGCTGATTATACCGACTGTATGTTCTAAACTACGATGAAGTATGAATCTAATGCTACAGTTGTGTCGGGGTTTTTCGCGGCTCAGCGTCGTGTAGGTTAAAAATAAACTGATGCGCATGAGCACATCATTTTTTCAAGGTCAGAAAGTTCCTTTTTTTCAAATTCCATAGGATAGAAGCGATGGAATCGGAAATTCCACAAATGACGGAAGGGAAGCACACTCAGGACACGTGAGAAAGGTTCTGGGTACTCCTAGCCAGATTCAACCATACAAATATGAAGTAGAGAACGAACAAGCAATGGATCGCAGAATAGAATAGGTGTGAAGCAGTTGTTCTGCATCTGGCAATGATTCGTCTGAGTGAAGCTTCATGTTGAAACGTTTCCTGTGGAATTAAATAGGAGTGGTTCTGTTATAGACACTCATCCATTGGTGGTGTAGCCCCATACCACAAAATCCTCTCGAAAAATGTGGCAGAGTGATAATGGCGTTGGCGTCATGATGCTAAGTTTTGTCGGTTAGCGTCTATTCAGTCTTGGTTTGCATTTCCGATACAGTTTCTCATCCTTGATTCGAACCCTCACATTCTGTAATTCCAGATTAGAGGTGTAATGCCGTAGTCAGCGTATGAACAGAATGTTCATTGCAGCGTTGGAATCACCAGCTTGCGCGTTTCGAGCATCCGGCAGAAAAGTTCTCGAGTTCAGAGTTGCTATCAACCTTCAGGATTTATTATGCGGGGAATACTTTTCTTAGGTCACATTTCACCTTTTTAGAAAGTAGGTGGTAGTGGTTAACAGAAAGACGAACATTCAACTTATTATGACTTTAACGGTCGATCATTGTAGAAGGAGGTGTCCCTAGATGCATGTATACACCCGATATGCAAATGATCTAATTTGATGAATCAAAATATTTTTTTTAGGAATATTGGCATTGATTTGGGAGGGATGAAGCAGATATCAATTCTATAGAGAGGCTGCAATGTCCATAGGAACAATGTCACATCGATTCGGACTGAAGATCTGAGAAGTTCAGATACATACCTGGAACCGGGAGGCTTCACATAGATAATCATTCCCTGATTCAACACGTTGAAAAATATCTGTCATCCAGAGTAAGATTATCATGCATGATGATGGATGTAAGAACGAATAACACTCTCGCATTCGTGAAGGATGAATAAAAATTATAATCACTATAATGATAATTTTGCTAATTATTTTTTGTTTGAAATAATCCCAATAATGAGGAGAAACAGATCATCATTGGCATGGACTATGAAGGCACCTCACGATCTTTTCCATGTGCGGTAAGAATACTTGAAAGGCTTCCTCAAAACATGATGACTCATACACAAATTTTAGCCTCTTCTTGTGAGTATAAGTTGATTCTTAAGGCGCCGATGATCACATTACTTTTGGTGGGCGGATGAAGTGATAGAGCATCTGTTAGTTCCACTCTTAATCGAATTCTCAATTATTATATGAATCAGTCTTTCTACAGATTGAATAAAATGAGGAATTTCTTTTTAACGTTATCATCTTTTGCTGTAATCTACAATTTTATTGGTGAGTATGATGATGTATGTATCATTCAAAAATAAATTGCAAGCTTAACGCAACTAAAAATTTTGACAATTTGATATGCTCGGTGGAACTTTTCACGAGCTTGAACGCAGGCATCTGGATGACCAATCAGCACAACATCGTTGAGAAAACGAAGATTGACTCATTCTTTGTAATTGTGCATTCTTCTTTGAATGAAATGGACATAAAGAATCCGGAGAAAATTCATATCGGTGATGAAGATTCGCGTTTTTCTGGAATGATTTCATCGATGTACATGAATTCTGAGAATATTATCCCACGAACATTATGGCGTATGCTTTTCGCGTGAGGTGGACCCTAATAAGTTTGATTTAGATAAGGATTCTGGCTACTAACGCGCAATGCATGAGTCATCTTTCCGAATTGTTTGCTGGTAATTCGAACCTCTTTAGGTAGTGACGTTATATTAAATTCTGTAATCTCCATACTGTTTATGTATCAGGAGGTTATTGGCTCGACTTGGAGTGAGTTTCGGGAAGAGTCAGGGATTATAGTCTCCATATGAAGTACGCGCTATGTCAGAGTGGAATTCTCCATGAAATTTCAAAAAACATATATTGTCAACTTCTAGCTTTGGACATAAAAACAATACATCTATTGGAAATATTTCATATCATTTGTTATCAGTTCGTACGATGAATTAGAAAGATCTGAATAAGAATCCCACTCTTCAAAGATCTACGAATTTCTACGACAAGAGTATAAAGTCTTCAGAAGTTCAGGTTGGAAATCTGAAAGAGTATATGTTAAGAGTCATGGCACGGATTTGGCAATGTGGCATATGAGACTTTCATTGATCCTTGATGATTGCAACTCGTTGAGATTCATCAGAGCCAGCTCATTTTGGGTAATTCGTCCTGTGATTCGCAACTCTCGAATCAGATATGAGGAATCTGGAATCTGTTTTGTGATCACTTGAAAATTGTCACGTCCTCATCTAGAGAGCACTTGCATTAGCCTACGTGTCACGATGGATGCACGTGCTTTCATCGATCCATTCGAAAATTGATTAGGAGTTGTACATGGAATTTTCACAGTTATTGTCCTATGCTGCCACCTGCAATCGAGGTGGAATAAGACAACCTCAAGTTTCATTTATGACCAACGGACGTGAATTCAAAAGCTGATAGCAGTTGACAACCATGTTGGCCACCACATTGCGCGAGACATCTCTTTGACAACTCATGACACTTTGACGATACATCGTGCAGGTCAATAAGAATTTAATCTGCTCTTCCTTGTTGCAGGATTGAGTTCACAGTCGAGGTATCCTCCTAATGCGGTCTCGAATTCTAATGCACGTCGTTCTGGAAATTCGCCTTTCTCTTCTGTTCGGCATCCTCCGAACACGACTCTTTCTCTTGCGCTGCCTTATCATTCTGCCGAATCTTCACGAGATACTGAGCCAGAGATCCGTTTCAGGTCCAGGTCACCTCCCGGTAGGGAATTTTGTCGCTTGATCAACGAGGGAGAAGATATTGAATGTGTTCGACTCATCCCGCACAGCAATAAGAACAGGATATTCGAACTTCGCAGATATACCTTTCCCTCGGCTGGACCAATTGGAATAAGAGAACGTAATGGTGCTTTAAAACCCATGCCAACAGGCGAACAAATTGTACTATCCACGGCGGATGGTTACGTATGTGCAATATTAACGAAAACAAGAAGCAGACAAATGATTTTCCGTGGAATTTATAAACCTATTTTTTTGGGGTCGAAACGGGCTAAAATGAA
Source organism: Neuroterus quercusbaccarum (assembly GCA_900490065.1). Classification (NCBI taxonomy): domain Eukaryota; kingdom Metazoa; phylum Arthropoda; class Insecta; order Hymenoptera; family Cynipidae; genus Neuroterus; species Neuroterus quercusbaccarum. The sequence goes on from UWOG010074109.1 coordinate 4,581, forward strand.
TGTGAATAGCGGCGTTGTTAAAGAATTGACTCCGGAAGAAATCGCAGAATGTCCAATAAGCCAGAAAAACCCACCTTTACAGAGTTTCAGGATATTACGTTTGTGAACGACAATTTATCACACTGTCAATGAAAAAAATGAAGAATGCGCGGGCTTTTAAGATCTCATGCTGCGAGATGAGCATTTGATATGAGCTCACGTTGACTCAAAAGGCTCTAATCTCATGACGTTGAAACCGCTAATTTCTCATCAAATGACATACTGAAGTTTGTTTTAAGTTTCAATCCTTACTCTTCTGATTTGCAAATACAGGTTTTTATCTTGAGATTTATTCCGTGCTAGAGATCAGTTCTCTGGATAATATTCGATTATGGATTCCCGTGATCAAGAAGAATCTCCAAAAGTTCCGGCGAATAATTATTGGAGCAAGAGTTCGTGTAGTTGATATACTTCTTATTGTCACTTATCTCCTTTTCAGATTTTCCCGTTATTTCAGGACAATAATTTTCTCCTGGAATGTGATCCAAAAATTGAGAATCATGAGCGTTCGAGATTCCAATCAAGGCAAGAAAACGTATCGAATTAATTGATCGTGAATATCATCGAATCGAACTGAAGTGCGAGCTTCACGAATTTCACAAAAATATACTCAGGATTATAATTTCATCGCTGCTTGATGATGGAACCCATCAATTCGATTCCGAATCCTATCCATTCATTTTTTTCAAGATATATAATATTTAACCTTCTCAATCCACCAATTTCTATTCGAGAGGAGGATTTCTTTTGAATATCAAGCAATATTCGACTCATCATTAAAAACTTGTAAATTCAAATGAAATATAGAAGATTTAACAATTTGAAACAAAATCGTTTAGAATGATGAGCTCTAATTTGCAGTGAAGTTAATTTAACTTATTTTACATACGGAAATTGTGAAATTTAATAGTTTTAAATCTCTGAATACTATACTCCTGTGGAATGTCAATTACAGAATGCAGTTTCCACACAAATGTGTATCATTGATTGATGATCGATGCAAACTGACGAACCATGATAGTGATGAATAATTTATGCTCAAAAAAGACACCACTCCTCCTCATCATAGTCAAGAATAGTTACTGAACAGAAGAGTTACAGGCCGTCAAAGTTTACGGTCTATAGTTTGATAATTTCAATGAGCAGCGAAAAACAAGGAATATGGCCGTAAGCGAAAAGCGTAGTGATGTCATTTCATGAAATATCAAGTGTGCGGGAAAGAGCTGAATGTGTTTATTCAATTTTTTGAAATCTGCCAAACAACCAAAAGTGAAGCCGCTGGCGCGTGGCTACGAGATGCGGGAATCAATCGATGCATTTCTTCAATGCCGGAAAAACTGTTCGCGTGGATCTAAAATCAACAGCGCGACTATGATCACAATTTTCTTCGGAACTATTTATGATAGATCGATATTCTTCTGTTAATTCAGTACTTCGCGGCCAGAGGAATCGATCTATGTAATTAAAAATGTAAAGTATGGCGTTCAATTACGCACGAACTTTCGTTAACTTATTTGTCGCAATATAAATCACAATCCAATTGGGGAATTAATGTATGAATCTTGGAGAAAGGCACAGAATTTCCGTGATGATAAGTATTTCCGACGCTGATTGTTCCACGACATCCAGTAAGTTCCCGGAATTGAATCAAACACTCGTCAATTGAAGAAGAACGAAGACAAAACGAGGAGCACTAAAGATCGTCATGAGAAACTTCCAGCCCTATGTTATCTGTCATTGTTGACGATCAGATCCAACATTCCTCCGAGGAGACATCAGTAGGGAAGGAATTGGATGGGATGAGAAGATTCCCAGAGATGCTTACAGAGGATGAATCAGCTGATCAAATGATCAACAGCGAATTAGTGGTGCAAGAATCCCTCGTTGCTCTTAACTGGATATCAGGTCTCCCATTGGCGCGGAACTCCACATTTTTGGCGATGCCAGCAAGCAAGTATATTCTAGCACAGGTTACATACGAGTTATCGGAGAAAGTGGCATCTGAACATCACTGGTCATGGCCAAGACAATAGTCGCACTGGTAGAAGCTCTAGCAGGAGCGATTGGTCGAAGGGAAAGAATAACCTCCACAATTTATCGGAAGGCCTTCAACTCAGAGAGGAATTTGGTGGAACGATGAGCGAAGATAATTACGTGGTACGGAAAGACGCAGCCAGATTCTGAACCTGGGACAGAATTTTACGTGCGGAAATTACGGAATGAAGGAGTTGGTGTAGGAACTCCAGCAACGATTCTACATCCTGGGAATTTAAGCTGTGGTGAGAGCAAGCAGGTACGATTGTCAGTAGTGCAAGATACGCCGTGCAAGATCCTTGATACTACGAATGGCTCCCACATCGGAGGTGCATCACCAATCACGAGTGCAACCCTCCACGTACACAGGCGTAGATTGTTTAGGACCGCTATACGTGAGAGTTCCTCATCGCGGCCAGGAGAGGTGCATGGTTATCTTCACCTGCCTGACGGTTAGAGCTATCCACTCAGGGATTGTGGCTCTTCAGACTACTGAATCTATGATAATGTCATTACGGATAATGCTGGTGCGAAGAAAACACATGAAACTGATATATTCAGATGAAGGTACTGACATGAGGGGGTCGCAAAGAAATTGAGAGAAGCCAAGAAGACTATTGATCGGAACGATGTCCTGACAGAAAACGCACAACAAAGAATATAGCGAGATTTTGATCCTCCTGCAGCACCCAATATGGGAGGTGGCTAGGCGCGATTGGTGAAATTGGTCAAACAATCACTGAGGGCACACCAGGGAAAGTAGGCGTCAAGAGAGGAAACACTGTGATCTCTCTTCACCAAGGCGGAATATCCCGCGAAAGATCATTCGTTAACACACGTTCCCAAAGATGCAAGAGACGCGAGGAGTATAACCCTAGTTGAAATCATGTTGCCCAGTCTAGAAGAACCTCGAGATCCACTGACACCCAGAACAATATAAGATGGTGCACTACTACGTTGACAATGAAGAATATCGCAAGGATTGACAAGTGAATTTTGGCAACGATGAATAACAGAGTACCTGCTCGCAATCAAGAGAAGGACGAAGAGGAATGTCGATACACCTGCCCTGAGAGTCGACGATTCAGGTCCGATTCAAGACGAGCACGCCCGGGAGCACCTGGATTGTTACTTCTCTTCGATCACGTCTGACGGATTTCCACCTCTCTCCGAGGTAATCAACGAACCATCCGTGGCATAGAGGTGGTACGACTCAGCATCTTGCTGCAGCAGCAGTTGCTCGCTGGAGAGCATTCCCCCGCTGGACAGATTCTGGCGATGGGAATAGAATTAACGGGGATCTCGATCGCATTTTTTTCTGCCTGAGAAATTTCTTTTTTTCATCATCAAACCTCAGCTCTTTTGAGGGCCAACAAACATTCCAATGAGAGGGGAACTTGGGCCTGATAACATTATTTTCATCATATCTCCCGTTTCGCTCTCTGAAATTTCACGCAAGGCTCTTACTGAAATACTTATCAGGATACAGTATTTAGAGTTATCATTCACTATGTCCGAGATGGACAACTCAATCACATCATCATTACAGTCATATTGTACGATTTGGGTGCAAAAACAGTTGATGTACATGAGAACTGGAATATTATCTAGAATTATCCATTCAATATTCAACTTCAGGTTAAATTACAATGGGAGTTGCCATGATGTGATGCGGAAGACAAGGCTAATTCAGAAAGTTTTCAAATGTTATATCCTGTTCATCAGATGGAACAGTTGTCTATTCCTCTGAGCTACATAAATCTCTTTACGGACCTTACGATTCATGAATAAACCCTTTCGCTTCTCACCAAGTAGCTTATACGTCTATGGAAGCTCGGATCTCAAGCTTTTTCGTAGTCAATCAAGGTCATCGATAGACAGAGCAAGTCAAATACTGCGTTTTTGTTGACTTATTAGTTCATACGGAGGTTTTTCCTCCATCCTGCTACATTCTTGCGACTCAGGTCAGAATATAATTATTTAGAGAATTGTAGAATTTAGTACAGCTGTTTAGATTCCATAGAGTATTTTCAGAAAATTATCAGGTTTATAATCCTTCAGGACAGGCAAGTTGCCTATCTCACGGAGAAGCACTACACATTTTCCAATCGATCACACTGGTTCATGCTCCCTCAGCTCAATACAGGATTTGCGGAAACCGACCAGACCAGATACTGGCATATAAAGAAGCTTCCTCTATGATAGGTCTTGATATAACTTGATGAAGAAACAGATTTGAATTATACATCTCATACCTTTTCCGACGTTCTTGATGAGAACGAATGAGAATTCGGCATTGGCGTCTATGCAGGCACTCTACAGCTCATTCGAGTTATCTTTGTCTTTGTGTCTTCATTGAGTGTACGCTGTACTTTGCAGACTCTTCACTGGAATTATTCCAGTATATCTGGTCCAGGCGATTGATCAACCTAGATTTGCATGGTGAACATGATCATTAAATGTCCAGACGTCTTGCACTTTTGAAAAATATTCACGCAGCTTTTCACTTCTTTGGACTTAGTCATAGTGTTGCCGCTATTTCGCTGCTATCCTCTTTTCCTGGTTAGTTTAGAATGAGATTTTTTCTCATATTCCCTGAAGTCCGGAGGTTGTCGACTCAAGTGCAGCCAAACAGTGAATGGATTCTTTTGAGCTGCATCAATCTCTCTGTGCACCACATGATGTATGAATGTACTCTTCACCTTCCCACGATGTAGCTCATAAGACAATAGAAGCTGAAATCTCAAGCTTTCCCGTATTGAATCGAGGCATTCATGGACAGCGCTAGTAAAATGCTGCATTCTAGTGACTCATCATTCTATATGGAGGTTGACTCTCCATCATGTTACATTTATACGACCCAGGTCCGATCATAATTATTGAGAGAATCGTAGCATCCAGTACAGCAGTTGAGATTTCATAGAGTATTTCCAGAGAATCATTTGGTCAATATTCCTTCAGGACAGGCAAGTTGCCCATTTCAGAAAGGAGCACTACCCATTTTTCAACAGATTACACTGGTTTCTGCTCTTCCAGCTCCATACAGGATGTGCAGAAACCGAATAGAACAGATACTGGCATTCAAAGAAACTCCTTCCAGGAATAGGTCTTGATACAACTCAAGGGGTAATACCTATGTGGAGAACTATTTTTTAAGGTGATTTTCTAATTTCTTTGTTGTGAAAACTTCTAATATCAAGAAAATTGATTCAAATGACTCCATTCTGAATCTTTCGAAGAACAAAAATCGATTTTCACATAGTAGCAAGGAACAAAATGGCGTCTGTACAGCTTTATCTATGGAAGACCCTTTTACAGAGGGGCCCCGGCGTCACTGGTGATCCAAAATTCTATAACGAGATGTTTCATCGATATGTACAATGATAGCAATGAAAAAACGTAGGGTTTTTCGGAAATGTCAATTTTTCTAGAATTGGCAGAAAATTGAAAGAAATAAGGTTTTTTCGATGAAAGAATCGTAAAAATTCAGCTGTAACAAATTTTCGAACGAATAAATCAACAAGCGGCTACTCTTTTCTGTGGGAAATGATGTTATACAGACACTTAGAAAATTTCGAGTTGATTCGATAGAACATACTCGCCAGTCCAGCGGATTGCCGTGCGGTTGACGCTCCTATCGAAGTGAAAATCGTTTTTTTTTTTAAATCTCTTCAGGACGTCATTCTTAACATAATAATCTATCATTCAAGCCAATACAAAAAATCTATTCTTTGATAATTCCACGAAGGTATTCGCGGTGGGCACGAAAATTCGAACTCTGGCGGCCTACTTGACGA
>UWOG010074246.1:0-13153 GCA_900490065.1 Neuroterus quercusbaccarum
ACAATGTACGATTTCGGTCAGAACTTATATAGTATTTTATCTCTTCAAGATTCCCAAGGAACGATCATTTGTATGAAAGAGAAAACTCAAACTAGAGATGGTTACACCATGAAATTTAATGGCATTCATTGTTCTTGAATTGGCTCTTGGTCAGGAACTTTCAACATACTTCTCACAGATGCAACTGGAACTCGTAGGTCGTACGTTAAAGCGAAACACTCCGTACATCACTGTAATTTGGAACAGCGATTCCCACATTGTCTCGCTCTTTTTGGAGAGCAGAATGGTCACCACTCTGAACTTTTTACACAATACTGAAACCTATGAGAGACACTTGAAGTTGGTCGTTCCAGCGAGATCGCTTACTCCACACAACCTTCTCATTGTGAGAGGATTAGAACCAGTTAGAAAAATGAAAATTTAATCAAATATAATCAAGTGGAACTCTTATAATCTGCGTTAAATCGCCCATATTACAGCATTCACTTCAGGAGAAAGTAGAGTTGAATAGGAGAATTACTCTAGGAGTTATATAATCATTGTCACATGCACATGATTAATAAATTTTTCATTCATCGGTTCGGATATTCACTAATTTGCAAGAACTTTTTCTGATCATCTTACAGTTCCATCGCGGGATTGAGTCAGCTGATTGAAGTTCAATTCAAGCATGTATTAATTATTTCAGTTCTTGTCATTTCATAACAATGAAAGGGTCATTCGTAGTAGGTCAACAAAAGTGGACGTCTCTTCGCATCGTTGAGCCTGCCTCGGAGCCCAGCAAGCTACCCGGCCAAAGGTAGCAGTTTGAGAAACGCTGCTTCAGAGAGAAGTCACTAGCCGCAGATGATCTCCCGCGACAGATGGAACAGCTGCCGGTGGAAGTTTGACCTCTGGATAATTTTTTAGAGCTACCGACCTTTGTACAATATCAGGCTTCGTAGCGCTGATACGTTCAGTGTTGAAAATCAAGGAATTCCAGTGGATCACACTAATCATTCTCAATAACAGACTCCAGCTCCCCCTCAGCGTATGGCAAGACAAGTATCATGGCCTCACGATGGGAGTTTGAAAGATAGTAATATGACACTTTCAACCCGCATTGTCTTCCTCTATGAACACACAGTGTGCATAATCAAAACAGTTACTGATACCATGTCTAAGTGTTTTTGGCTCTTTCTTGAATGCTCGGCAGTTATTATAGTCTGCCAGTACAATCATTATGCGCTCACGGTACGCTGAAGTGTCTATAACGCTATCTTAATCGTCATCCGAAAGATTTGAATAACGTTTCGGACAGACTAATCGAAAGCTCTTCTCTACGCTTGATGTCCTGAAATTTATCATAAAGTGGCTCGTGAATGTTTTTCCTTATTTGAAGCATATGTTCTGCTTTCTGTAGCCTAACCCGTTTCCCGTCGGAGAAAAGGAATCTCAGCGAAGTTTCTCAACTCAAATCAAGTTGTTTTGACTCACTGACGTTCAATTCTGATGAATTCGACCTTCTAAATATACGCGGATTATGGAACAACATTTTTTTAAACAGCTATATAAGGAGATTTGATAACAAATGTATCCTTTATATCAGATTGTTGATGCACTGATGCTAAGATAGTATTTAAGTTAGCTCTTGTAGCAATTTTCCAAGCAAAATTCAGTTCTTCTTACCTAATATATCCAGGTTTTTTGAATGGCTCGGAACATTGCAATTATCCTGAGATATTTTGGATATGAAGCGACGAATGCACTAATGTCAGTTTACAATTATCATCTTGAATTGAGCCTGATCGTGAACAGCGACTCTGCGAGAACTTTCATTTGATTCAATCACTGATGGAAATTATTATTTCTCGCCAAAATTACGCTTCGATTAAATTGAGAATAATCATCATAAATACAGCGGAACGGGAGATCTGTATTTTTTCAGTATGGAATGTTCACTATGACTCAACTTATGGTGTAAAATAAGGTTCATATAAAATACATTTCAAGATTCCGCAAAAGATTTCCAGTTTTATCTGAGAGCCAAAGTATGTACGTGGAATGCTGATACGAGACCATTGCTACAATTTTCTTGTTTGAAATGAAATCAAGGAAACAATTCTGACCATAGTTTTATATTTTCGTAACGAACTTGAACACTTTTCTTCATGTCATATCGGAGCTTCGTTCAGGCGAGCATTTCCGACTGCGAACGATTCTCAGTCTTCGGAAACGCTCCCTTCAAGCCTGATTCCTGGCTTATGGTTAGTTTCAGTTAGTAATGCAGTTACAATCGATTTCGGATTCCGAATTCCGACTACTCTTCAGCGCAAATATCGTTGTAACCTGAGTTTATCAATCCTTCACGTTGAAAGTCGCAATCCTGTTCTAGTTTTCTGCCTATCCTGTTTTTTTTGTGACACCTCAAAACTAGTGAACATTTGGTATTGTTACCAGAGTTCTTCTGTGATGACCATACCTATGATACGCATATTCAATATACGCTTACGAATATTTGAATTTGTTTTGAAAAGTTCAAAATATATCATATATTCTTTTGTATCACTCCGGGAAAAAGATTCCTTGGCACAAAAACCTCAGCCTCTCGCTCGTTTTGTTTTCAAAGTCGTGAATATATGTTTTGCACAAACAGGAGTTCCATTATTGATTTGGGTGCATGCTGTGAACTATGTGAGACAGACAAAGAGAGGAAGTTTCAACTCAAGCTCATAAGTAAAATTATAACAAGGTGTGATACGAGTATGTAGAAGGCTGAAACCAGGATATAGCCAATAGTGTGGGAGCCGAGATGCGCGCGTGAATCTAGAATACATGATCATAAGTACACTGTGAAAAATTTCAGGAATTCTTTTTAAGATTTCTCAGGAAACATTCCACATTTGTAGCTGTGAGAATGATTTTCCTGGACATTTGAGGAAAAATTCCCCCAAATTTAGGTAATTGGACAATACTCACGATTTCATAAGGAATTTTGCTGGATCATTCGGGAATCTACCCGGAAATTTAGAGAATATTCTCTAAATATTTGTTAGATGAAAAATGTCTGGAACGTTCCGAGGCTTTTCGCAAAAAATGTTTGATTTTCCATATAATTAAGTGGAATTCGAACGAATCCAATTTGTTGAGGTTATTTCCTTTCTAATACGTTCTTCTCTCATTAAAAGTATTCACTATTGGTCTGGTGGAATGTTAATCAATTTTTGATGATTCTCTCTAACTCTTCAAAAGATTCCCGTTGGTTTGAATAATCATTCTGAGGGAATAATTCTTCCAGTCAAAACTATAACTATTGATTTTATGAAATATCTATCAATAAAAGTACGAAAATTCTCGATTATTGAAACAAGTTCAATTCGTGAAAGTGATTTTCTTCAATAATTTGGTATTCCAATTTCAGAGAGTCACAATTTAGAATCATCTTTAGCTGGCGAAAATGTCATCCAATTCACCTTTCAAGTCAAAATCTGAAAAACGTCGAATTTCTTCATATATTTATTCACTTTGATTGGATTGAAAATTGTGTCACCTCGAATTATGAGAATATCATCAATATTATCAAATTCAGGATTGAATACATTAGAAATAATGCACTTCTCATCATGTGGGTGACATGAAAATTTTAATTCTCACTCTTGAAATGTCTTATAGGCAAGTACACCATAGCCCGACTGCTGTCACGGAGACGCGTGTTCGATTTCCGCCAGCTTCGTAACCTTCTAATCTCTATTTTTCTGTTCCAGCTCATGATTTGATCCTATGTCACCAGAATAGACATATGTATGTAATTCATGAAGTTTATGATTCTGAATTATATTAAATTTGGAATTATTTCGAATTAATAATATTGTATGATTCGGTCTCGAATTATGTACAATAATGGCTCGTATAAAAGCAAGCACAATCCCCGTTAAAGCTGGCGACATGGTTTTTTTTTGCTTTTCAGACTGGAGAATATTTTTTTCACATATATTTCATGATTCAGTAGTAGAAATACATGAGCTTACATTGAGACATTGATCTTGAAGTGATCACCGATGAGTTTTTAAGAACTATCTCTACAAAATGTTTGGGATAATCCCGGAAAAGTTTCCGGGAATTTTGCCTACAACATTTTCGGGAAAATTCCTGAGAAGTGTTTAAGAAATAAGCGCTACGAACATTTACGGGGAAATTCCCGGAAAAAATTCAACAGTGTATAATAACATACTTTTTTCCTGAGATGTAATAATTACAGGGACAATTAGATAATGAACAACAATTCAACTCCAAGAGAAGGAATGAAAACCTTCACAGAATTCGAGTATTCATCGCCGTTTCAAGAACACCGGACAGGCCGCGAAAATGGAGTCGTGGTTGAAGGGTTCACACGCACGTCCAATTCGCTGTTATGCTTTTATGACATCAATTATAAGGAAGATATGGTTTCACGTATGAAAGTTCGCAATACTTTGTTTTGGATTTGCGACACTTGAAAATGCACATAACTTCCCTCCGAACTGCAGGAAAAGAATCCCGAAATCAACAAAATACTCTCAGATGATAGAATATGTGCCAGATACGAGAATCAAACAAAACAGTGTCTTCGCAACATGCTCCTGCTTGAACCGCCCCGAAAGAAATAGCTTCTCCGAGAATCGATGACTGTTTATTAGCTTGATTCATGACTGAATTCAGAATGAGTATTGGATGTACGAATGATTATGAGAATACAGAATCATCATCCAATATGTCTCACTGATTCATTCAGAAAATGCTTAGTTTGGACATCCAGAGGCAGGAGTGAATAGTTTCATCCTGAATTCTCCTCGAATTATATCGCATGATGTAAAATTATCATCTGATATTCTTCATTAATTCTATGAAAAATGTGTCAAAACGAATTTCCAGTTCAGACATTGGAAAGCAGAGAGAAATGGCTGTTTCTCTTAATTTTCCTTCAAGGATATGTATTAAAAAATTTACAGAAAATAACAAATGTCTAAAGCTATCATATCACTGGAAACACACTTTTAGGCTGAATGCCATGAAAAAATAAAGGCTTCCTGCTTACAAACCTTCTCGCTAGCTACTTCTCCACATAATTCGTTTACAAAATTACACAAAATATTAGATGATCATTTCCTACGGATGAACATCACTGGCGACATCATTTGATGAAAATCAAGAACAGAAAAATTTATAACTGCCTATTATTATCCACACGGTGGATTTATCTGTATGATTCGTTCACAGAATTAGTGGAAGATTCCAGATAATGGTTTCATATAAGTAAATATGAATACCGAGATAAATAAGTGAAAATCAATAGGAGGATTGCTCCCTCTGTTCCTACAGCTTCTAACACTGATAATTTGTTCACATAATTTGTATATAAAATTGATGAAAAAAATCAGCTAATAATTTCCCATCATTGAATTTGAATGACGATTCAATTTGAGGAAAATTAAGAGAGAATTTCATTACTCCCGGCTTTCGAATTTCTACACTGAATTTTCGTCCAGATCATTCGTTCCAATAACCAAGGGAAATATCAGATGACAAATTTTTGTAATGGAGTTCCATTTTGTCGATAAAAGCCAGTTATTTCCACGCAGAAAATTCACTTCATGAACGAAGAATCCATAGTTGAGGATTTTCAGCTCGAGATTATTTCGGAGTTTTTCTTTCATTCCATTCCACTGTAAGAGTTCCAATACTTGTTTTGAACAGTCAACATAAAGATTCTGAGCTGGTTCAGGACTGCTGACTTCACGAAGCGCCTCTCAAAGACGCTGCGCTGTGCGACGATTGCAGATACTGTGTCCAGTCCTTTCTCATTTCTGTATCAATTGAAGAAACTTTTGCATACAGTTGTTCAATCATTCACGTGTTTCGCTCCAGTGTCTTCAATTCAGAAAAATGATGGGGATCCGGTGTGGAATTATACACATACATTGTGACTACATTTTAGCTAACTTAGCTGCTCAGCTTTGGTTCTTGAGTCGTTTGAAACCTCAGTCTTACTAGAGTTTTTTAGGCAGCTACTATCTTGATTTATTACGCCTTCAATCAGTTACACATTCGATCTTGTGATGAGCCTTTCTTATGTAAGCGTAGGTACGTAATCTGAGCTAGAATTCAGTCGAGATATCAAAGAAAGGTGAAACACCGTCGTCTCGTAGCCGTGTGTGACAGGAGTCACTTGTCAAGTTCAGTGATGATTTCTCCATGTCCTTTACGAAGATTCACCATTGATCCCATACGAATCATAAACGTTGATCAGTTATCAGTGGAATCGTGTATTACTGATTGGAAGAGTGAGATTTATATTATTGCTTACTAGGAAAGGTTCGTAATACCTATAAAGTTCTAATAAAAATTGAAATACTTCATTTTATGTGCTAGATTCTCATGAGAGTCCTTAACTTTCGAGAACTAGATACTGTTGTGATTTTCCAAGAAAGCATTAGTCCGACTATCGAATATATGACCTGACTAGTGGTTTCAGGTTCATTGCGCACACATGAAAATTATGATTATTCTAAATTTCCATTTCGAAGTCTTAGAGCTCGCAAATCTTGAGAAAAATATTTAATAAGCTCCGAGATACACAGAGGAAATGTATAAAGTATGATTCATTAGACACGTTTGGTATGTCGAAGGCATAAACTTATTCTGTGATTCATTCAAATTTTCCTCGAGAAACTCCTCATTTTACTTGACGTTGGGCATCGTTGCAAACGATAATATGAGACTCCAAAATCTGTTATTCAATTAGCACGCAGGACACCTCTGTGTTCGAACTTTGCACAATTCCTTCAGAATATTCCACTCATACATTTCCTCCATGTATTCATCACTCTATCATCAATGGGAAAGAACATATATCCTACTACGCATATATCATGATACCATGACCAATGATTCTTTCTGGAATATCGCATGATATTTATTATATCACTGACTCTTTGATTTTACATTCACATGCATTTTGCTCTTAGTAATATGCGTTCCTATCATTTAAATCACTCCCGGTGCTTCATTCCATGTGTAAAATATGTTCTACTTTGATGCTATTATTCACGCTTTGGACAACTCAGCAAATCCCGAGAAGTGAGGTTTCGACAGTTTTGAATCTGACAATAATCACAAATTTGTCGGACAAATCAGTGAATTTGGTCGACTGATAATTCTGGAAACTGCTGAACAGTTTTTGGTACTCGACCAGACCTTGTTCAATTTAGATATTCAGGGGATGAGAATCTGGCCACAGAGGAGTAGGGAGTGGAAAACGGCGTTTGGTGATGTGGAAGGATGGGGGAAAGGCTAGCCGATGTTACTCGTCGGAAAGAGGGCGGGTTGCCTTGTATTAGTGGACACGTGATGCAATCGAGTTGTGGCCGAAGGTTGTAACTTGTACCTCCATAAACGGAAGCCAGTGTCTGCTTCAATTAACTTTTCACCACTGATTCATGCGCAAGTTACAAGCACTACTATTTCACAGATTCCTTGACTCCACTGATAAAATTCAGCTATCACCTGATATTCATTACACTCTTATATGTTGGAAACGATCCTGTCTGATCAACGCTCTGAGGGTGATGAAGTGATAATGAAGAGAAATGTAGAGGAATAGAGAGGAAGACACGAAGATGATGCACCGAAACTTCGAGAAAGAGTTTCGGTAGCCATTTCAAAGATATTCTTCCCGAGACACACGGAGGTTTGTCGACTTGTTGTGATTTTTTTCTTCCCTGTGGGAACCCATCTGCGGGTCGTAAGGAGCCAGTGCTCTTTTCAGAATGCAGTTGCTCTCAAGGGAACCTGAGGTGTTTGTCTAACCTTTATCCACCTTTATTCATATATATATGAAAATTATAAGAATAGATAACAACTCGGAACGAGGAGAACAAAGATCTTATTGATTTCAAAATTGAAAGACATCATGGAGTTTTTTATAGAACATATGATGTGATTGGTTCACCCTAGATAATAAAGAACATGATTCCATATGATTAAAAGTGTTCCTGTTAGGAAAGACACATTTTTTTACCAGAAGAAATGAGTACGATATTGTTTGCTCATGTTCATTTGGTCCGCTAACGGATTTACCGAATTAATTCTGCGATATCGGTCATATCTGGGGTATCAATGAAAAAGTGCGTTTAATTTGCCACATACTTCCTGCTGTTAGGCGCCATCCACTCACAGATACGAATGTCATTATATGGTTTCGGAGGTACGATACGTATATTTTGAGTATATTAAATATACTTAAATTCGGAAATGATATCCATTCACTCATATTGCGAACGGTGTGTCTAGTCGTCCCAAAATTCGGGACAACTATGCAAATCTCTTAATCGCCTTGGCTGGTCGTCCCGAATTTCCATGACATGAGCGGCTCACGATTGCAGACGACTTCCTTAAAATGCCTCCCTTCGTCCAGGTTCAAGAGGGCGATGGGGGCTTTGAGGAGGAGGGGCTACGCGTTCACTATATCAATATCTAGCCAACCCAAAAAAAATCTCATTTTTAAGTGCAATTCCAGAGCCGCGATTGTCTTCTCCCAATATCCGAACTTTTCGGGACGACTAGACGCAGACTTTTGACTTGACCTCTGAAGGTGCTGCGATATGAAAAATACTTTCTATTTCAACTTCCAGAGGACTCCAAAATCAACAACATCACTTATTTGTATAGTGTGAACATCTTCATCTGTATGTGGCAACAACAATATTATTTGATGAACATGAATACAGTGACATTGTACTGAATGAATATTGAAATTCAGATAACATTGATAATAGAATATTGATGCATATATACGTATCTATTCAAAATCTCTGTGATATCAATGAAACCATTTTTGATGAACAGCGTCTCTCACTAGAAGGGTGGAAAAAATACCGGTTCACACTATTGCCCAATTCAAAAACAAACAAAAAAATGAATGAAGTTCATGAATTTTATTTGAACTCATCTCTCTGAAGAGAAGAATATGAATCTCAATTGAACTGTTATCTACGCTGTTAACCGTGAGAACTCATATACTGTAAAGCACACCAGAGATAGCTAACGAAGGACTGCGAATCGGTAATGCTGTGGGAGGGAACTACACATCGAACACATAGCGGCAAAAACCTCCTCTGTAAACTTCCAATCAATGATAGGTACAATACACAGCATAGTGGTCACGTTCCAGGGCAGGCAGAACAGTAAGCCTTCGAATGACAGAAAATGTTATTTGTGAATTTATTCGCTTGGACAGGAAACACTGTACTCAATGGTTTATGTAGATTTCACGGTACTTCACCGTGGCGAAGAAGATGGAGATTGCCGCCTCCTGGAGATCGAAACTTTTTCTGAAACAGAACGAACACCTAGAAGATTGTTCCAATTTGCCTAATGGAGAAAGCTATGTTATTGCGAACGGTTTCATAAGTTGTGAGCTCGTTGAAGTTGAGAGTTGGATAGTGGTTGGAAATTGGAATGAAAAGATTCAATCAAGAAACGTTTCTCAGTGGAGGAGCATCTCACTATATTTCCTGTATCAGATTTTCAGTCACTAATGAGAATGATTGAGATGATACATAATTTTTCATGAGAAAACACCTCTGGTTGAGGGTTCTCATTCCGCCACGTAATCTTACTCTGGATGTTTATATTTTAATAAATCCGTTCCTATCTAGCGCTAGAACGGGTTCTAGCAGCAAGATTGCGAGATTAGGAATACCACATTTGCTCTATCTGTGACCGCATGATTCTCAAAATATTCGAAGATAAAATTTATGATGCATAACTGTACAGGAAAAAAAAAATACTTAAGAATGTTTCAAAACTGCCATTCGTCTCTCCTACCGAACAAAAATCACTATGTTCATCATCTATTTAGGAGGACAGTGTTATTTTTATAACATCAATCCATTCGCCAGTTTCTTGACACTCAATCATAGGAAGAGTAATATCCGCCAATTCTATTGCATTGTCTGAGTATGAAAAGTAAGTGTTTCTATACAGTGTTCATTCGAATGTAATTGATATCTAGTTCTTGTTAAATAGAAGAAGTATTTCATTTTTGAAGTTGAAAAATGATAGTGATAATAATAATTATGAGACTGAGTATACCAAAATTACAATACAAAGAGCTCGATTCTTTCGGTGAGAGTATAAGTACCTGAAGTAGTGACTCTCTGATCCTTGATATCGGCACAAATGATGGGATTTTTGTGTAGATACACCTATATTTGTACAGGAATTTTAGTACACGTAGACACTTCCTAATAATAGAGACAATTGAGTTATAAACTGTAAAGTGATAAAACTTAGTTCTTTCCGAGAAAAATTATCTTCGTTAATACAACCTCAAACTATTCCGAATCCACAATTATCCAGTATTTTGATTTATGAATTTTCTATCCTCCGGATCAGTAGGCATACAAATTTATCTCATTCTTAGAATACCTAAACTGGCAAAGTTCGCAATATTCCACATGATGAAATGTTCGAATTTCAACAAAATTTCTGAATATTGTCAATGATAACTAATAAAACTAAATATACTGTTATTATTACGTATCCTTGACAATTCATCACTTAAGTACATCCATAAAATATCGTGGCTGTGGAACTCAAGTTACCTGTTTTATTTTTAACGTCTGTCGAAAAATTAGAATTGAAACTATAAGGATTATTTCATACGTCGCTCGAAATGATGTCACGAATTGAAATCAACTCAATTGACTCTGATAAGTAGCATCCTATTTATCTTGTCTTCTTTCACATACCGATGATATCTAGCGCTACTAAACTTCTTTAGTCCGGATGATCTTTGCTTTCGAAGAGCCTTAGTGTAAATCGATACCTACAATATTGAACAATCATATTCCATGCATTATATCGATTTCATTCCAAAAACACTTCACGAAACTTACCCTTGAATGCAGGACTTTTGTTTGCACACCCGCAGATTTATGTCACCTGGGTTACCTGATCAAGTGTGAAGTTTCAAGCATACATCATTATGCGAGCAAAGTACTCAATGCAGTACGAGGACATACACCTGTAAAACTGATTGAACTCTTCATTACCTCATTATTAATGAATGATATCACATTTATTCAATTGGTACTTTTCCAACAAAGAATTTGATTAATGCAAGCTCATCACATTTATGTTTCAAATAATTGATTTTTCTTCCTTGGAAATAACATATTCTCGGAATCACTCAAGGGATTGGGCACAATATTCCTAATATCATGAAGGAAATTGAAAGAACGTGCACTGCTATAATCTTCAATTTAGAGCTTGTTCAAATATGATCTTATTCTTGAAAAAATAAGTTGTACCTCTGGAATTCCATAATCAAACATAATGATATATAAAAAAAGCATCGAGGTGCATCTAGTCTGGACGTAGTTCTTTCAGTGCTAGAGATTTTCTCATGAATATCAATGAAACTAGATGAGAAGATTCCATGTTTGAAGAATCATTGGAGTAGATTTTGATTTTTTTTCACAAAGGATTAACATTGATTCCAACAATTATGCAGGTATATTGCCGTGAGCGAATTTCAGGGCACTCTACGGGCTTCGAGATTGAAGATCGCCGTCGGATGATTAATGTTGATTAACATCGCTAGAACTCAACTTGTCTGCAGAGGTCAATATAATCAGTTGCATTCCTCTGGGCTATCCTTTCGTCAATGTTCTCTTCTACTGTTCCGAAATTACGCAATCGAATCCAATCCCAACAGTATTACTGTTCAACAGTATCAACTATTTTGTATGATGAATAGAATTCCAACTGAAATAGCACTAGGTGCTATTTTTGGTTCAGAGGATTGAGAAAAAAGAACGAATTTCGAATTCTTGGATTCGAATATATTTTAATTACAATGAAATTCATGATATACCATATACAAAAATAAGATTGCATCTCCTTTTTGATTCATGGAATTTAAAAGATGTTTAAATATGAAAATTTTTTTATTTCAGGTAAGCTGAAAACTATACTCCCAAGTTGAAATATCCGTATACTTCATGTGAGTGAGTATTAAGATTTATTTTCCCTTTTTTTCTTTGCAAAGCAATGAAGAGGGAACATCACGCTCCATTTTTGCATTGCTTCCTCCTTAAGATGACAATTACATGATTTCATTGTGAGCAAACGTCTTTCACATTTCTGAAGATGAGTCTTCACAGCAACAGTTGATAATTATTCACCTAAGGTCATCAAGTGTAATATTATGTCCGGCCAAATTTGTTGGCATTGACAGCACGTTGTAATTACTTATGTGCGTACTAACCGCTGTTCCGAATATAAGACTTTTCATTGGAGGTCAGAAAACATGTATGGTTTTCGCTGATATAAATATTCTCAGAATGTTGATTGCTGAAGCATGTCTTCTGAAGAGGTATTATATACATCATTACGCCATTCGCTTACTCTGCTTATAATCTTGTATACGGAAACATATCTGATAAAGAAGAAAATTCAACAACTCCCTGAAGCCTCTTTCTCACGCGACCTTTTCCTAGGATTTGAGATTTTTTTACTGATGAATCGTCCGGACTGTTTTAGAAATATTCGAATTTCTTCTGTTATATTCCCATGGTCCGTATCCAACAAAAAACATTGAATGAAATTAATCTCGAATCACGAAAATTGACATAAATCTCAAGATAAATGAACTAATTATATCACCCTACCATCCCGTACTTCTCGTCCAGACGATAACGTTCCCAGATTATTTTTAAATGTACGCGGAACTTCATTTCAAGAAAAAAAATGTATATGACACTGACACTTTTGGTCATATAGCTATGATGGATAAATCATAATCTTAGAACAATCGGAATAAGAACTATTGGAATGAATGCAATTTTTGTTACTCATCTAGTTATTAGTTCCATGATGGAAGAAATCATGAGCGATAACAATTTTGAAATTCTCGAGAAGAGGTTCAAAGAAGTTCAATCGCATTGTGTCATAAACAAGGACCCGTCATAGTTTATAGAGTTTTGTTCGTCTTTTTTGTGGCTAATGGAATTATTCGTCTCAGTTCCATTGTTAATGAGAGCACTTGTGGATCCAGATTCAATTGTTTGTCTTGAGGGGGTGGAGGGGGGGGGGGGGCGCACAAAGAAAATCGTTTTTTTTTCTTAGAATT
>UWOG010074301.1:0-10357 GCA_900490065.1 Neuroterus quercusbaccarum
CATCATGAAAAAAAATTTCAATTTTTCAGCAAAGTTTTACTAATATGAAGGATTTTTAGAAAATTTCAAAGATTAGGAGGTGTTCCAATATATTTCCAAGGGTTTGAATAGATTTGGTACGAATTAAAGGAATTAAAGGAAATTGACAAGCTTTTAGGTGGTTTAAAGGGATTCCTGGAGACTGCAATGGGATTCAAAATGATTTTTTAGAACTACATGAAAGTGAAAGGAAGTCGCACAAAATCTAAGGTATGGATTTTGGATGTGAAAGAATTTGAAAGATTTACAGAGACTTGAATGGAATTCTAGGGATTTAAAAGATTTCCAAAAGATTCAAGGAATTTTATGATTCCAAAGGATTTCAGGAGATTTTCATGAGAATTTTAGATATAAAGGGTCATTAAAATATTTACAAGTTTTTTTTTCGAGATTCATTATATTCCATTACTTTGAATATTTCAATGGACTTCAAAAGTTTTCTAGGTTTTCAAAGATCTTAGGGCATATACCTAAACACATTTCAAAGTATATTAAGGCATTTGAGAACATTTCATGAAATTTCACAAGTTTGAAGGGATTTTATCAGATTTTTGAGGATTTCGACAGATTTTGAGGATGTCAAATGATACATCAATATTTTTTGAAGAATACAAAGGGACCAAAAATTTTTTTGAATAACTTCATGGGATGTAAAAATATTTTAAAGAATTTCTAATATTTCATGATTCACAAGCATTTATTGATTTTAGACGATCAAAAAAGATTTGGAATGATACCAAGGAATTGAAGCAGGTTTCGAGGGATTAGGGAATTTAAAAATATTTCAAGGAATGTCACAAGATTTAACGAATTTTCATAAAATTGCCAAGGATTACAAAAGATTCTAAAATATTTGAATGATTGTAGGCGATTTGAAAATATTCTCAATAATTAAAGGTAATTGGAAAGAGTTTTATAGCATGTCACGGGATATCAAGGGATCTTCGAGGATTTTAAGGGATTCCAAAAGAAGTTTGTGTCAAACTTGCCTTTCCAAATTGGTGTGATATCGTTTATATAATCTCAAGTATATGTGCATATTATTTTATAAAAATTTATTATTTACCTGATATTGGATGTTCACAGCCCAAAATATCCACCAATTGTGGTGGCCACGACAATGGCAAGAATGGCGAGGCAAATCATGATCATGATCTTCTTCTGCTCTCAGCAACAAATCCACAAGAAAATTTATTATGAATCATGAATACATAATTATTTTTTTCTTCTCTCATTATCTATTTTCTGTGGTGTGCAGGTTGTGACTCTTTCTCAATTTGCTCTTTTATAAAATTATAAAATTTTACTTTGAATGTAATTACATAATAATCTTGAAATCGTTTAATATGGATTAGGTACAAAACTAAATTCTTACCGATACTAAAACTTGTCACCTGTATTTCACTATAAATTTCAATTCATATCTTTATAGTATCGTTTATATACACTATTTTCTAGAACTAAAATTTCAGGAATTTAAAAATACATGTTCTGAATTTATTTGAAATTTTTTTAGTCACCCTACAATATAAAGTTTGATAAATTATAAATAATCAGATGTATACGTTTACAGATATTCTTTGTCTTTACAACATTTCTTTAGAATATCATTGATATGAAAAATTCCGATCTTAAATTATTTGACGTATGCATCTTGTACTCAGCAAACATTGCACATTGATGTTAAGCCCATGACTAGACAATACTACATGGAAAGGAAAAAAAAACATTTGCTGAGCAAAATACGAAAGTACGTTCTAGTTATGAAAGCTGATAATTCTAATCTGGAAATTAAATTGAAATTATTGAAAACTAAAAATGTAAAACAAAGAAATTTATTTACACGATTGTTATACAGAAGTATGATAGACTTGAAAAATCGTTGATCCGAGGACCGTGAAAAGAAAGCACTATATTCACATTGAAGAATCCGAAAAAGTATACAATACAAAAAACGACCGCCCAGAAAACTTTTCTATCAATATAATAAAATCATCTTTAATTAAATACTTAAGAAAGTTTTCGAGCAATATTTCCGTTTTCAAGAGCGGCTGACAACAAATAAACGGAAGATTGAAAACCGACCCCTCCTTAGTTGAGATTCTGATTCGATTCAATAATGAAACTATTTCAATCATTCAGAAGAATCTGTTAATACAATGGACAAATTTTATCGTGGAGGATTGCATCAAAAAAATTAAATCATCAACTAGGGAAGGACGTAGATATCTAGCGCAATAAATTATAACCGATACCATGTACGTATAAAGAATTAATATAAATACTTGAAAGAACGAGTAAGACAATAAAGAAATGCAACGATGGCAGTCAAATATGCTTTGCCCTCTGACGAAGGGGGCCGTTTTGTATACTTACATGAAGCCAGAAAAAAAAGGAACAGAAGCACGACATCGAACTAGGCTCAATATCCATACTTACTTCAAATAGCTCGTCGCCTCTGAAATCATCTTAGCAATCTTCTTTTTTCTTCGAATTTCTCCTGAATCATTAAATTCGCAGCAGTGGTTTAAATACTTCCTGAACGGAGTTTTTATTGTCTCGCTACCCTCTTCTTATGTACACTTATCTTCTTCTAAGATTTTTTCATTTCAAAAAAATGAAATTTCCTCTTCTTAATTCTTTTCTTTTTTATTTTCCTCTTTTTTTTAATAATCTCCTTTTATTTTTTTTTAACTTTTATCTCCTTCACATATAAATTCGAAACCTTCTGAATTTAATAAATCTGAAATGGATTCTGCATCAAATCCTTCTTGCTAAAAGCTTTCTCATTCAAAGTCTTCGTTTCCTTCTAGACTTGATACCTGTATCGCCACTATTCATTATTTTTTGGATGCTGATACTTACACGAAGAGTATATTGCGAAATATTACGAAGAAAAAGTCTGAAATGCTATTTATAATTATACTCTTATGTATAGTATTTACATTTCTTCGAAAAACTCCTTTCTCGAATATAGTTAGAGTCGATTATAAACCACGTAGCGTAGCACAGTCCGCCCTATTTCTAACTTTAACCAAGAGAAAGAATAATCTTGTCCATTTCGAAAGTATTTTTAATATTAATTGTGCGTAGCCGCGAAAAACGGACTAGATTTTCCCATTTCGAGGATCTCGGCTCATCAGAAAATTTGAACGTTTTTTTTTCTCTTGAGAAAGTCGAGACTCTCTTATATTTCTCTCAGTTATTTTGGAATATTTCTAGCACCACAGCACCCTTCGGAAAAAATTGGCTGAAGCAGTTGATAAATAAAGACCGAGTGACAAAATAATGGAAAGTGGAAAAAGAGCCAGCCTAACATCCCTTCCAGTCACCCACGAAATTATTCTATTTATCAAAAAGACAATCTTCGAGATTCTACAACACTTAGACTCGATATCGATACTTCTCTCCTCTTTTTTCGTCCTAGAAGATTAGTATCTTGTAGTTCGAGCCTTCTACTAACATATGAATAATATATGTACACAAAGTAGCCTCCAGAGGTGTTTCCTTTTGCCCCTTATCGACAACTTGATAACAATAACGAGGTATTAATAGTGCTAAGAAATACTGTTAAACATGAAAATAATAATGCGTGAATTGAGAAAGTGTATGTCGATTAAGAGGTTGAAATTCAAATGCATTTTCAAAATGCAGGCCATTTTTTTTTACATTTCTGAGAGTCTTCAAAATTGACTAAAGACTGGAGAAGTGTCTCCCTCAAACCACCGCAAATTACATTATGATATTCGACTATAAGAGAAAAAACCTTGACTTCCTTTTGCTACTTGGTAGCCAATATTTTTTCTCTCGAAGATATTCGATTTCGTAATTTCTATTTTTGCTTAGAATTATTTACAAAAAAATTGGAACAAGAGCGAGACGACGATCGCAGACTGGGGAGAAAGAAAGTGGTAAAAGTTTCGATTCTCAGGAACGTCCAGCAGAGTGCATTGATGATTTATTTTTACTGGATTCACTGGGACGTCAAAGACGAACTGAAATCGGGAGATGAATAAATTTGTGCTATGAAAAGGTGCACATGTGACTCTGGTCTCGGGTTGAGTTGATGGCCATCCAGGAAATCAGCTCAAACTAGTTACCAAAATGATTATCAAAATGATGACCGCCACTGTCAGGCAGACTACGATCAGGATCATTTTCTGTAAACAAAATGGTTTTATTTTAATTCTACCCGTATAGTTTACTCGAAACGATTTTCCTGGTAGAAATTACACTATAAAATAGTGTTTTTTTATATTATATGCATTATCTTCGAAACTGAAGAAAAATCAGGAGAGCCTAATTGAAACACTGCAGTGTTAAATATTTAAGAATTAATATTCTTGAACTTTAGCTTTGAACGCCTCGACGTGTAATGACGAGAAACTTGAAAAACATAAAAGTTGAACAGTTCAAACTGTAAGGAATTTATAATAATTTCAGAATTACGAATTTGAAAATTCATAATTGAACAATTCAATTACCAGCGTTTCGAGAAGTTTGAATGGGGAAACTTGAAGATGCAATTATTCTTACATGAATTGCTTCGAATTCCAAATTATAATTAAGCATGATTTTCCAACTTTGACTCTCAAGCGTTTATGACTAAACAGTTTAATTTCTAGCATTAAAAATGGAAGAATGTAAAACTGGAATCTTTTTGAATTGAATTATTTCAGAATCAAAGGTTTAAATTTCAGTTCATCAAAATGACAGATTTTGGCTCCGATACTTATAACGAAAATTAGAAAAATTTTGAACTGAAAACTTCATTATTTTAAATTTAAAGGTTCAAGAAAGATCAATAATAAATTGAAAACATATAAAATTTGACTATTTTAGTTAAAGAAAATCATTCAAATTTCAAACTCAGAGAATTTATAATTGAAAATTTTAAAAATTGATACCCATACAGTTGGAAACCAGTTCAAATGTGAGCCTTCACTGAATTTTTCAAATTTTACAATTTCAACTTTACAATATGCAAATAGTTGTTTCAAAATTGAAATAATTCTGAACTGAAAATGATTGAAACTTCATCAATCCAAATTCAAGCGTTGAAAACTGATGAATTTAAAATTGGAGACATTCAAACTTGAATTGTATATAATAAAAACATTTATGTTTGTATTTTTTGAAATTAGATTAGTACTAGTTTCACAATTTGCAGTTTAGATCGATCAAAAAAATATTCAAAACTTTGGTTTATAATGTCGTGAAAATCATTTACGCTTAAAATTTAGGAGTCTGAGCCCTGTAGCGCTCGTATTTAAATACTCGAAATCTAAAGCTTTTAAGAAGAGATCAATTTATTCAGGCAATAAGTTTTTCAATCTTTTTACGTAATTTGTATCGATTCAGAAAATCTTTTCAAGCAAAAAATATTCTGTCAAATCACTTTCAAACACTTTCTAAAAATCGAATCATTATATATACATATATAAAATTTTTTAACTAAAGTTTGACAGGATATTTGATTTCTAATTGATGTAAATCGTAGGGCATATTATATTACAAAAATATCCAGCACAGTCGTTGATTCTTCACCAAAATATTTTTATTTATTATTTTACTTTTTTGGTGGAGAATCTTTGATGAAAAGAAGAAGTAGTCAAAGATACTGTTACACTTAATAGACGATTAGAAGTTAGAATTGTAAGGAAGACATGTTAATATCACGTTAGTCAGAGTGCCTTTTTATCTCCAAATAGAGGGAGAAAGAGACGTGCTGTCTGAAGAAGAAATAGTGAAAAGCAGTTTTTTAACATTAAAGCTAAACATTACACGAATATATGCTTGATTCACAAGATCTGATGGACGTCGCTTTGCAGAGGATTACTTTCTTGTTGATGTACATTTTTTGTCATAAGAATGAGAATAATACTCTTCTATAACTGTTTTCGATTATCATGTGAAAGTCGAGAACTTTTGTTGATTCCATTGAAGACCATAACTTTCTGAATGAAAAAAACACTTTGCTTTCTCTTCTAGGACAGCAAAGTTTCGAAATTTCCATTCGATCATCAAAATTTTTGAGTACTGAGTGAAATGAATATTAAATGAGAATTTCCTCCAGACTCAGAATTTTTTTCATGAATTGACTATATTTTTGTTCTGAGGATCTTATAAATTCTAATAAATATTAGAGATTTGAAAGAAATTGTTATACTGATATTAAATTTTGCAGAGCGACATTCATCCGATAATTTTTTTCTTACAGGAAGTTGCTCGAAGACGATCAATAGCCCACTTATTAGCACAGACACTTTACATTATACAGCACAAGTCGAGAACACCTTCAACAAAATTTTAAAAACTTGATGTACACCCAATAAAACAGTGAGTAAAACATTGTCACGGAAGTTATTTTGAAATTCAGAAAATGTTTCCCGCGTACAATAGAAAACTTTTTCAAGTAACGCAAGTCGCTTAAAGAAAACGATGTGTTGATTGAAATTTTCTTCCTGGGGTTGTCCAAATATTACTCATCTTCCCATTCATTACGTAAGATTCAATAATTTGTATTACCACTATAAATACGTTTTGTATAAATTTAAAATTACTGCCAATTTTGTATGTGTGCAATTTTCGATAAAAACAAATAATATGGAATCATATTGCCGAAAAAATATTTTTGGTCAAGTTATACATCTTTCAATTTTGATAAAAATCTCAGCTTTTTGAATTTGGTCAATCGGACTCTTTTTATTTTCAAGAAATAGCATCATTAATTGCGCATTGGGCGCGCGTTTAGTTTTTACATTCAAGGAAATTTCAGATATATCGAAAGAGAATCAGAAGAAAAATGAGAAATAAACCTTTTTTTATTTTACAGGATTTTGCCATGCTTCAAGTAAAAATCGAGCCAGTCTAAATGATATTGAGGACATTCATAAGTTTGCAAGTTTTGAGATATTAACAAATTTTTCAGATATAGGTCAAAGATGTTTCGAACATCTTTTTAATTTTTCACTCAAAATATTTTTTTTTTATTGAAAAAAACTTGAAATTTTCCCGAGGAAATCAGCTTTTTTTCTTTAGGAATCTTTATTTTACATTTTTTGCTATTTTCAAGTGGCCT
Source organism: Neuroterus quercusbaccarum (assembly GCA_900490065.1). NCBI lineage: Eukaryota > Metazoa > Arthropoda > Insecta > Hymenoptera > Cynipidae > Neuroterus > Neuroterus quercusbaccarum. The sequence continues at coordinate 7,121 of UWOG010074301.1, forward strand.
GAGAACTACGTTGTAAACAAATTTTCAGGTCTAAGAAAAATAGGAATGTTTTTCACGGTTCAAATCGAAATAATTTTCATAAAAGTTATTAAAAGAACAGTAATTTTCAGTGGTGTTTAAAGAAATCTAAATAAAACCAATTTTTTTTTAATATGATTTCATATTATCATTCGTTATCAAAAACTGCATGAAACTGGAAAAAAGTTTTTAAACATTAATTTTTTTTCCTTAACAACCTTCCCTCTTATATTATTTTGGTTACAAAAAATTAAGAAATTTTAGGAAACATCCCGTAACATTTATCTAACCCTACCACATCGTACTAGGACCATAGCAGCTCGTTTTGGACCCCCCCAAATGCGATACGTAATATAAGGATGCCCCTAAAGTTAATAGCTTCAAAGGGGCTCAATTTCTGTTACTTTGAATTAATTTTCATCGACAATAATTTTTTGAGGAAATGAAGGACATTGAACGATTTTTTGCTAAGTTAAATTTTTTCCTTTCGAAACTTGCCAATAGTCTCAAATTTGGAGAAAATAATTAATAAAAATCAAGCCCCTTGAAATCTATTCTTCAGAATATTTAATTAGTATGCATATTTTCTCATTATATTTCGAGAAACAGAAGCATCATATTTGACAAAGCTTTAGCGACGAATACTTACAGGTGAGAAGGACAAAGTGCGAAACATGGTAAATCACGATGCGTGGTTAGTAATGCGAGGATAAATTTCGGTGCTAAGCTGGTGTAAACGTTGGATTAAAATGTGATTTTTTCCGGGTCTATAAAAAGGAATTTTTTTTCATCTGGTGTTCATAATTGTGACACCTGAGTGAAAAATCCGATTTACGACGAGTCGTCACTAATCCATTTTGTCACTTTCTAAAAAAATAACAATCAAGTATCCCGTCTCGTCATCCGTACTCGGACCATCTGGCCGTTCTTAATTTGAATTTGGAAGGCTTTTATTCGCCAATGTGAAGTGCTTTTGGTTCGCTACTCTCAGAGATGTTCACGTTCGTAATTTTTTTTTTTTTGTAATTTTCTCTCCTCCCTTTCTGTCTATCTATTTGTCTATCTATCTATTCGACTATCTATCTATTGCTCTCTTTCTCTCCCTGTCTCTCTATTTCTACAGCCGTTTAGAATATTGGAAGAAACGCTCCTATTATGGAGATCAATATGACCAGAGTTACTGCAACGCAGATCATAATCATGATCATTTTCTGTGGACAAAAAGCAAAATCGATATCAGTCAGTATTGTTGTACGACCCGGTAACGACCAACATTGTTGGCGGAAGAGGAATTAATTAGGACAACACAATGTTGATTGGACTTTTTCGAGAAATTACGAAACAACGAGCACTGCCAATGCGAACATCAAGACCTGGGCAAATCTCAAGCTTCTCATTATTATTTATTCCATCTCCTTTGTTTTCTATTTTATTTTTCATTTCATATTCGACACAAAGAAAACTTTCTAAAAATCAAGTATACTTTTGTTTATTCTTTTTGAGAAATAACTGATAGTAGATAATGAATTCAAAATGATATACAGTTTAGTTTGCAATGACAGAAATATATGTATACTGTTTTTCTAGAATCTTGACAATTGATCCTTGCGAATATGTCAATTGTCAATATTTGGTTTTATATGTAGTTTTTTCAATATAAGTTTTGAAAGAGCTTCTAAATAACAATTTCAAGAGTGATTTGGTTTGAAAAATAAATGTGAAGTGTCAAAAATTTCTAAATAGAAGAAAATTCAAATTATGAATTGATAAAAAGCCATTCGGTACATTATTTAATTATAAAAAAAAAATTCCCGTACATTTTCCGGTTCGAAAAAATGTTTCAACATTCAACAATGCACGAGTATAAAATAGGAGTATCCTATTCTTCAAAATTCTTCAATATGAACTTGTAAGTCTGGAAAATTTTGTGAATTTTCAAAATAAGAGACTCACAAACTACTATTTTCAAATTGAAGTATTAAAAACTGATTTCACAATGAAAAATTTGAATCCTGAAATTAAATAAACTTCAAAATTATGTATTAGAAATTGAACTGAATGGAAAAAACCCCTTCAAAATTACAGATTGTTTGATTAAAAAGATTCAAAATTAAACGATCTAAAACTTAATTTGAAATTGAATACTTTTTAAGATGAAATTGTAACATTTTTTTATATTGGGATCCTTCAAAGTTTAATTATTATTATAATCAGAATGTTACTTGTCGAGATTTATTAGTCATCCCACTTTAAAAAAGCTTTTGGGATATTTTAAAATATTAAGAACTCTTCTTTAAAAATTAATTTCTAGAAAAAAAATGGTTTTCCAGAAATATTGAGAGAATATTTCTTCTATCTTCAAACATTTCAAAATACATAAAAAGCTTCAAAATTTTATTTTGAAATCATCAAAAATCTACATTTTTTTGTTTCAATTTTAAAAAATATTTTCGAATTCGCTCCTTACCTAAATTTTTTTATGAACAGCTACTCAAAAGCATCAAATATGCCTTAAAATGTTGGAGATTCATTCTAAAAAAATTTTTAAATCTTTGAAACCTGTTATAATCCTTGTCAAGTTTGTGAATTGTATGCCAAAACCTTCTAAGATACACACTTTCTTGTACATCTTTCATAATATTTATATATTTTTCATTGTTTTATGAAATCTTTTTGAATATTTGCTTTTGATCAAATATTCAAATAGATTTTGATTTTTGAATATAATTTCTTTTTCAGGGTGAAATATTAATTTTATGTAGTACTTCAATATTCTTCCAATTTAACATTTAAACCTGAATTTTTTTAAAATTTCACAAACAAGATCAAATTCATTAAAACTTTCATAATTTCATGTGGTATCAAGTTGGTGACATTTCATATGAATGGAAACGTTTTTCTACCAACCAAATTTTGTAATTCCGAGCTAAATGACTCTCATTACACTAGAAAAGTACAAGATCAAAAATGGTTTAAATGAATTTAAATTAAACCAACTTACAAAGTCCTTAAAATTCTTTTAAATAATATAAAGCACTCTTCCTGTTGAAACTGGAAAAATCAACAAATAAAAGGTGTCACAGCATAACCATGTGAGTGTTACTTTTTTGTATAACAGGTTTTATTGGCTTAAAAATTCTCTAAAATTCTGCTGGGCATTGCGGTAAAAGGATACATCAAAATGCATTTTAACCAAATATTTCGCATGAAAAGAAAAAT
>UWOG010074902.1:0-12446 GCA_900490065.1 Neuroterus quercusbaccarum
TATATATAGTAAAAATTCATCTTCATGTAGTCGTTTCAAACTTAAATCTGAAACCTATGCAGAGGATTGTGGACAAAAATGTGAAAATTTGCTTTTTCTCCAAAAACTACCTATATCCAGGATGAAAGTAGAAAATTCCTGGAACCGGAAATTGAAATCCCGGTATCAGGAGTTGTTCCGTATCACATGCACTATCATTGCTAAAAAAAACTAGTCAGGCTAGCTCGCAATGTGTGCTGAAGCCGATTTTTTCCATGAACCCGAAAAGAGAACCAGTGTGTGTCGTCGCCTCTCCTCCATGCTTTGAAAAGCCCAGGAAATTTGCCTTGGTCAGGTGAGACAAGGTCTCCTCATCCGAATCTGAGTATTACTTTCCGGGCAATTTCAGAGTGCCTAGAACAGCATCCGGATTTCGAGAAATTGAGTAGTTCAGTCTAGCTGCCTCCGCTGCTTTTTTTATTTCTGTGCAAAAATTGGTCGAACTATCCTACTTGGCCTTACGTATTGCTCACCTATATCTCTCAGGTCGGATTCGTCCTGACCTTCAACTTGAAACTTTACATATCTATGTGGTTTCGCCTGAGTTAGTGCTGTTCTGTACTTCCTGAATTTTCGTGATGCATTTCAATAGGGGTGGATACATGTACGGGTTTCGATAAGATTTTAATTCCTTACTTCATTATGCTATTCGAATTCCATGATTCACCTCAATTACGTATTTGACGAAAAAAAATCAAGGCACATTTCACGATTGATACAACTGTAACTGCTACGCACAAAAGGGGCGTCGAGTGAGATGGTGAGTGAATTAACTATGATCTAATTAATTCTAGACCGCTTAGCAAAGCGTCGAAGTAACAAATGTGTTCGAATTTCAGAGGAAATCTACTGACAATACAGAAGGAATTGGTCGAGGTCATGGATGCGTCTCCCGAACGATCCTGTCAACGCCGGGAGTCGAATGGATTCAACTCACGGAATGGAGAAGTGTTCAATCCATGGACTACAGCAGAGAAACAGAGCGGCAGGTTCAGTCGCAGGCTCGACTTACGCGTATCACTGTACCCAAATTTTCTGGACGGAGAGAGGAATGGAAAACTTTTCGCGACCTCTTTGAGGCATTGATTCACACCGATGACAACCTCAACAACATAGGAAAATTGTATTACCTAAAAACTCTGTTGGAAGGTGAGGCACAGTCTGCCTTGGACGCAATCCAGCTCAACGGTGACAACTACAACATCAAACCTTCATGTGAAGAGTCGACGGAGATGCTGCAAACACTGTTGGACACGCTTCTTTTTCATCAAGATCAGCTGGAGACGCTCAACTGTTCTGTAAACGAGTGAGATGCTCGGCCCGTATCAATAGCTGCATCGTTCAGGGTTCTGATAAATCCACCCGCGCGGCAGGACAAACTGGAGAGATTGGACTCAGATGTAAATGGGAGCACCGTCCAGCCCAGGCTAGGACAAGGGCTGATTTCATTCGAAGAATTGAGCTTTGCTTTGACTGCACACTGTTGGGGCATACTGTTAGATCATGCCCATCTCAGTCAAGATGCCAGCATTGTCGAGCATAGCACCACACCTTACTACATGAGGCTGGTGAGAAGAGATACAGATTGGGTCAGGACTCAGAGTCTTCTGCACAGCAATCTTCTTAGTGGGTACCTCCTGTCAATCTCCTATAGAAACTTGAGCTTTGTTTGATGCTTGCTTCGAACTCACACTCGTATCAGCAGAGGTTGTCCGAAGGTTAAAGGCGAACACTGAGAAAATCAAAAACTGCATAATCGGCGTGGAAGATGCGGGAGGTATTTTGACGGCTGTGAATTACAACTCCATCTGTTTCCATCGATGATGATGACCTTGTGATGTGAAAAGATGGTCGACTTGCTGATCCGCAATTTGGAATCCTTAGAACGATTGAGTTACTGCTTCTAGCTGATCTACTGCCGGAATTAATGAAACCCGGAAGCATGCGAAGCGGAAACCTTCATGTCCAAAATGCGGCAGTCGTTCGGACCATTTCTCATCGTGTCAGTGAGAAACATGTCAACAGCAAAGGAAAATCTCTGTTGTCACTCAATAAGGTCGTCGACTCTCCGTGGCACCCAGAACTGAATGAATCTATTCAACGATTTTGGGAAATGGAAGACGTGCCTTGCATCTAGCGCAAATCAGAACCACACGATGCAATCAGTAAGCTGGGGAACAGCGTGGCCGGCCCTCGTGCTACACTAGAGAGGCTTCATAGAATGATGAAGAGCGATGCTCGATTTGCAGCTTCATATCGACAGTTTATGCACGACTATTAAACACTCTTTCACATGAGTGTTATAACCGAAGAGGAGCTACGCCGGACTATCCGCATCGTGAATTACATTCCCCATCTAGGCATATGGCAGCACGGCGACGATTGTGAACGTCTGAGAGTGATCTTCGACACTTCTCGACCCACATCTTCGGGATGGAGCCTCAACGAAATGTTGCACTGTAGTCCGGAGTTACAAACAGAGGTTTGGGTGATATTATTGCGTTTGGGAACGCGTAGAGTTGGATTCACCACGGGCGTCTAAATGATGTTCCGAGGAATATGGCTCAGTAAGAGAAACGTAGACCTACAATGCATATTGTCACCCACGAAACATCGTGCGCTCCCTATCTCCCCCTCCGAACCACGGAAGTCTGAATGATGTTCCGAGGAATCAGGCTCGATAGGATAAACGTAGACCTACAACGCATATTGTCACCCATGGAACTTCGTGCACTCCCTATCTCCCCCTTCAAATCATACAGGAGCTGCGTAACAACGGAGGGAAAGTCTTCCGGAAGCTACGGAGACATTTCTGGAGGACAAATATGTTGACGATATCCTCACAGGAGATAATCCTGTTCGTGAGCTGAGAATCACGCGATGTCCATGAGAGTATACACTGAGCCCTCGCACCGTTGCAGATAAGCAAAATAGGCGCAGAATACTGTCGTCATTGGGATCAATCTTTGAGTCAAATATGGAAATCTACGTATCGGCAAGATCTTCCTTTCGAGATAGATCTCCACAGGCTCGACACCAAAGAATACAGAGTTTGACGTTTTCTCGGATGCAAGCTGACGAGCCATGGCTTCGGTGGCCTACTCGCGAACCTCAAAAAATGACGACACTGGCGTTTTGAACTTGCTAGTGGAAGGAACCAAATTGGCCTCCAATCCGCAGTCCGCGACCTTCGGAGAAAAAAGTGCCTAGGATGACGATCCCTAATCTCGAACCATGAGCTGCTTTGATCGGTTCCCGACTACTACACAGAGTCTGCGCTGAGCTCGGAATACAATCACATCTGTGCTGTATCTGGTCTGGTTCGCAGATTGTGTTGCATTGGATCTTATCGGAGGAACAAACTGACAAATCAATCGTGGGCAATTACGTCCACCAAATTCAAGAGCTCTCCCCGACGAAGATCTTGTGGTGTGTGCCGTCTCAGTTGATTCCGGCTGATGTCCTTCTTACGGCGGAGATGTAAGGCAACTTCCACACGAAAACTGTTGTTTCAGTGGTCTAACCTGGTTAGCGAACACAGCATCTCGGTCAACTCCTGAGATTCTCAACACTGCTCTGGATGTGCGTTCGACCAAGATTGAATCGTGAACCAACGGCTGAGATTCCCGATCAAATAACACCGACAGAAATTCACAGGGCAAAAGAGTCCTGCATCAGGTTTGCTCAGAATGAAACCTTCAAGACTCAGATTAATTCATTGAAACAGATGGAACTGGACGGGAGATACCATCCTTTGACAAAAGGTCTACTAAGAACGCTTGCCCCCTCGTTTGTGCGAATGGATATCTGAGAGTTGGAAGCCGACTCGAGCGCTCGTTTTTGCCATATCATGTGGAACACCCTTATTTTGAACGGAGCTTGTCCTCTCGCCGTATTTATCATCGACTGGGTTCACGCCCGCTCTCTTCATGGAGGCTCTTTTTCAACGTACTCTCACGTGCTACAACGAGCTTGAGTCATCGAAGGAAAGCACAGTGTGTTGTCAGCGTTCGACACCAATCGTCTTCTGCGACATAATTGATGACAATTCTGCCTGTGGAACGAGTCACAACCCCTCGAGTCTCTGGTCGAACAGAAGTCGAATATTCTGGGACATATAATGTACTGCGTAGGTAAGGCCGAGGAGTACGCACCTCACAGATCTACATTGCGGCCTGTGTCTGCAAACAAACGTCAAAACGTCCAAACGTCACTGAATTGGGAGAAGTGACGACTCGTTTGGCTAATGGAGGAATTTCTTGGAATTCCATAACGCCGTGTGCGCCAAATTTCGGAGGCATGTGAGAGGCCGCTGTTTGTTTAATGAAGACTAGCCAAGACGCTGTCTCAAGCAAGAGGTTGAATCCTCTCAGCCGCCAGAGGGCCATCGACGAGTCCCCTAGTTCACCTGGAATCCACGATGTGGCCCTCACTATTTCCTGGTGGGACTGAACCCCATCGACCTCAAGTTTTGCGCCTTTTCAGGGCCTTGTCTTGACCAGGGCCTTGTGTAGCTACGCTACAGCCTCTTGGTCAGCTGCGATAAATACGGAGACCCCTTACCCACAAAAGAAAGTATGGAATTTAGTCCATCATTCTGGTGACACTCTTTCGAGTGCCCTCCAGATAGCCTCCCTGAAGAGTTTAAACTGCTTCACGGTGAGCATCGGATCCAGGTTTCCCGTATCCAACACGAACAATGCCAAGGAGTCAGCCTTTTCCGCGGCTGTCTATCCAGCCCCCGACGACGCCTCGTTCGTCATCTGCTGGGTCAGCTCATGCCTATCTACAGGCTGAGCCCCTTCCAGTAGGGTGCCCCTTAGACCCCTTTCCTCTCTTTCGAGCCTCGCTGCTAGTCATCGGTGTTGCGGTTGCTGCAACAAATACTCTACTGGCCTGCTGTACTTGTCTCTCCAGTCTCCTTATCAGGGAACCGTTGATGCGTTCCTCATTTGAGGCCGCATAATGGCCTCTCCCATTTCCATAGCCTCCGTTAGCGGGACAGTCGATCCCTCGGCTCCCGAAAGTGCCGAGGGCGCAGCCGCAACCTGAGTTTGTCTTTTCGGAGAGACAGTTCGAGAGGAAAGGGTTATGTGGGACCTGTTGAGACCCAAACCCTCTTCAACCTCCGCTACCTCCCTATGTTCCGCTCATTTCGATTTAGTTGTAACGTGTCGCATCATATTCCCACAAGTAGCTAGGGAAAAAGGAGGTCCTCCCCTGCAGAGCCCTCCATGCAAGGGTGAGTTTAATTACTCGAAGTGTTCGTCCGCCATATTGGATGAATAATATTCCATTATGCGGGATTCGTTATCTTCAATTTTCAGTGGAACTGATCATGGAATTCACGATGAAAAAACTGCAGAAATTTTTGCACGAATGATCCAATTCAAATGAATCCATTACAATGTCGAGTATTCGGAACGTGAAGATTATAGATCATTTGAAAGTTTGTAGGCTCCGGAAGCTACGATCATGGTTCTTTCTGGCGGTCAGTCCCGATGCAACTGGAACGTGTGCATCATTCACTTCTACTCCTTCTGTCCTAGAACGTAAGAAAGAGCAGAAAACTCATGCGGAATATCATCGTTCGAATATAGGATAGAAAATTATGTACTTAAACTTGTAGAACACGAAAAAAGAGAAATAGAAACATCAGTAGCAAAAATTACAATAGAGTACAATTCCTCAACTTCAAAATCCTCTGATATCTCTCTTGAGTAGAGAAGGAAATGAGAAACATTCGACATCGGCTGCTCGTTCCATCAACAACGATATCTTTGCCACGCTCGCAAGCACTCAATTCTATTAACGATTGATACGCAGTACAGCATCCTCAACATAGCACGAAAACACGTCTCTATACTTCTGCTGTTTAGAACACACTGGTTAAACGCGGGACCTCAAAATTTGACATGCCTTTAGAGAGGGAATGTTACTTCTACATTGGGGGTGGTCGATTTTTCCCTTTTTTCGTAATTCGATAATGGGTATAGCGGGAAACATGGGACTGGCGCTCCGGATGACGGGGCTTTTTGAATCTTGAAAATCGGATGTTATCTTCAGTCTCCGACCTGGGCTACAAGCCGGCCGCCTTTTGCGGCATGAGCAATCGCGCAGTACGCCTGCAGTACTCGATGAAACCGCCACTGACGGCGCTGTCTCAAAGGACAGGCTAGGATGTGGTAATGGTCACCTACTTGAAGCATGTCTCTATCACGGTGAGTTTTCATTTCTACCTGTATTTTCGCAAAAAGAACGGTAAGAAACGAATGGAATACACTCATATCATACATTGAAGAGTTTAAGACGCACAGCTCTTCGCTCCCTTGGCATGTATTTGCAATCTATACACCTTCGATCTTATAATCTCTCTTTGACACAAGTTGTGGCATAAGTGTCCTTGATCCAAGCTTTGTCCGGATGAGGCCATCACGAGCGTCGAAACCTGTCACAGTAGTAGCTGTCTTTGCCAGTTCCTGTATACACCTTTCTACACTTTGACTGTGGCAGGGAATGTGGAGGATGGATAGTTTCGGGATGAATTCCTGGGCATTCAACAGTTCCAGACGAAAAGTGAGCGAAAAGCTGTGCGTCTTGAACTTTTCAATGTATGGAAATAAGTGTATTTCATTCGTTTCTCAGGGTACTTTTTGTACGAATACAGGTAGTTCCTGTGCTAGAGACATGCTCCAAGTAGGTGACGATCATCACATCCGATCCTGTTCGTTGAGACGGCGCCACCAGGACTGAAGATGACATCTGAATTTCAAAATTCAAGAATCCTCGTCATTAGGAGCGCTAGCGTCATGTTTTCCGCTATAACCATTATCGAATTTCGAAAAAAGGGGTAAATCGACCACCACTATTCTACATGCCACCTGCCGCGCTCCTGAAGATTATTTCAGTCGCGTTGTACAAGCGTATGTGCGTTACTTTTCATTCTTTTCGTACAACACTGATCCTTGAACCTCTGGATACTTTTTCAGTTACCTATCGTAATAGAATGTTATGAGGAACAGTGTTGATGCATTAGATGAGGTGATTCCAGCAGATCAGTTTTTCGCATCCGGCTTGCGATGGACTGGGCTCGACGCTGTGGAGCCGGAATCTTGTCAAATTGGCTAAGAAACAAAGCTTTCATTCCTTTAAGGCAGCCGAACATGAAAAGTAAAATATTGGCTTCGTATCCTCAATACATCCTTCTAAGCTCGCGAAGAAGTGCTTCATCTTCAGCTCGTTTCTATGCCTCCTTCTTCATGATATTACCACCTGCTGGTGCCGAAAATGTAACCATATGGATTATTTTTGTCTTCAAACCTCGGATGAAAATATAAGTAGATCTTACAGTGATCAATATTCACAGTGGACTCTAGTTTCCTTTGGCCTTGTTCAGACGAGCATCAGACCAACACCGTCCAAGTGCTGACAATAGTAACAAAACACTTTTAGAGCCGTATTGTGTCTGTCTATATACTCATGGAGTGCATTCTTCGAGCATCCACTCAGAACATGGCCGAGGGTTTCTGACCCTTCCTTGAACGATAGGCACTAAGCATCACCAACAGATACATTCATCATAGGCTTGCGATGAAATAACGTGTCTATTACTGCACGTTCTCTTAGTAGAAGCGAATTTTCTGATTCCAGGTATAGTACACGGAGCGTGACCAAAGGACAATCTCCTTCTAAATATTCCCCGCAAGTATATATTCGCATTTGTTGGCACACATGAATGTTTTTAATGATATTGACCAGTGATACTCCTTACTTATACAGTTTATATACCTTTCTTCCTTTTAATTTTTCTTTGACGGTATGCTACAGTAGTAATGGCATCGTTTTGACACATTAAACTAAAACCCTCCATGCCCAACTTCAGTTCAGGTGATTTCAAGAAAGAAAATGTTAACACATACAACATCGAGTGATCTTCAACATTTTTGTGAAAGATGCAGTGCACCCTCTCGTCGAGAAGCTGTTCGCAGGAGTTTTGCTCCTATGTTGCATATTCCTTACTTCAGATGATTGAGTCAATGCTGAGTGATTCAGCAGCCTACTTCGCTCGTTTGAACATAAACGATCCTTTGTCCACTTCGACGACCAAATCCGTCAAGTGAGACATTTTTGTCTCTACTTCGAAAGCATCCTTCATAGATGTTACGTCCTGAATGCGGCTATGCGGCATACTCAGGTATGCATAGGTCTCTCCAGTGTCAAGGTGTCGAATCAAACTTCTGTCTTCGGTTATACTATCAAGTTTTCCTCACTTCAAATAAACCGTGACGCATTTTCCTAACGTAAACTCCATTCTAATTTCTTAAATGTATTTATCGACAATCCCGGGAGGTAGGTGTAGTTGCTTTCTATCTTCAGCATTCATCTTGATATTATTCATGTGAAATGCATGATTGACATCATGCTTTCGATTTCAAGTTCCGTCGCAAAAGTGCTTCCTGAAATTGAAAAGTAGGAGAAATTGTGGCTATAATGTAGGGTAGAAGAGGAGTGGGCTCATGATGTCACGCTAGAAGACACATCTCTGATGAAGGATGTTGTTGGTTGTCACACGATGTTCGTCAGATGAGATAGTAAATCTGATTCTCCAAAGCGGCATTGATCTCTCTATGCAGCTCAAGATTTTTGGATGAACCTAAAAGCTTTCCAAAAGACAAATTATGAGTCTATGAGAGCTTGATTCAAAAGCTTTTCGGTGATCAATCCAGGCCACCGATTAGTTGCAGTGGTGGAATTATACATCTATGCAGGCACATCTATCGAGCAGCAGGTTCTCGTAACATACTGCTGCGTTTCATTTTTGAGCCGCCTGGTTCGTACTTCTCTTGCCACACAGGTCCGATTGTTTGATGGATCTCATCATTTGGGAAAGCTGTGAAGATATACAGGGTGTTCAAGTACTCAAAATACATTGCATAACATACGTTGCATCAACAATTTCAATTAGATTTATAAAATATTTTATTGTATTTTCCAAGGGACTTCCGCGGAATTCAAATAGCAAGTACATTTTGATTCACTTGTCGTTAAACTGACGACCGAACTTGACTTATTTCGTAATAATTTTGATAACTGCCAATGACTGTTGGAGGATTCAGGAGAACTCATAACAATCCAGGGAATCCAAACCACTTACAATTTAAGAAAATTTTAAGTTGATTCTAATTATTCCAAAGGTATTCAAAAAATATGAAATGCACATAGAAGTTTTCAAGAGACTGTCGCGGAATCAAAATAGCAGATAGATCTTGATTCTATTGTAGTCAAACAATTCCGCGTTACCACGCTTAAAACATCAAATCTCGTCAGATCACTGAAGTTAAGTAGCGTTGGGCGCAGCTAGTACTCGGGTGGGCGACCGCTTGCGAATACCGTGTGCTTCCGATATCACTCTGTCGTGGGTGTGGTGAGCCCACACATTGACGAGTGTATTTACTCAGTAACTCCAATCAAAATCTAGCCTATATGGCTTTGGGTGGATGACGCAATAGGACGACTTCTGGCTCGAAATGCGCAATTATATTTTATCTTTTTCAAGATGATTCTACTAAATAACAAAGGATTCTACAGAATTTGAGTGAGATATACAACGCAAGCGAGTTGAATCATTCGTCGAATAATGTTAAGTTATTGGCTTGGGCAAAAATTATTTTATAAATCTCGTCCAAATGTGAAGTTGCACCAGAAAGTCACTACCTCATAGAAAAACGATCAAAGAGGTAATCATACTAACTGAACTTGTTATGGCCTTACACTGTCGTCTGTGGCACACGTACTGCTAGCCCCCTAATGCTCACTGTATACAGTGTGTCTTCAGACGAGTGATCAGCCTGTAATCCTTCGGATCAGATGAGTGTCCCATCTTTGACTCGAGCAATGTGCACCCTTTTAGTAATCACTCTAAAAAAGACTGCTCCGGCTTCATATATCTGATTAAAATTTGCGCCCGATGCTCGTGAGTTCAAGAAAACCCTTCAACCAGGAAGTGATAATACCATCTGGTCCTGCAGCGGAATAGTTCTTCACGCCTCTTGATCATTTCATCACCTTCTCGGTCGTTATGAGTGGGCATTCTTATTCAGTGTATAAGAGGGCATTGCAAAGCTCATCAATGCTTTCCATCTTCTCGTCGTCATCTTTTAGAAGATTCTATATATCGATGACATCCTTCCAGAATGATTCCAACTCCTTCAGTTTGCATATATGGTTGACATGGAATAGAGGATTTTCGAAGAGTCGAGATGAGTCAGAAAAAAACTGTTGGTTTTCTCTGAAACATATCTCTCTTCGCTCAGGACTTCTCGAAGCGTCAGATTGTAACTGTATTCTGTCCACAATATACTTCTTTTTTGTCCGCCACTTCTATATGTTGAGTGTGTAATAACAGATCTGCAGTTTATGCAAACTATCGAACCTCAAAAGAGAATTTTCGAAAGGTGTTATGTTGTCAATCAGATACTAAGTGTGGAATGAGTGCGGAATGCTTATCATCTTACCCAGCCTAACTTTTTCCTGAAATAATACATTTATCTTTCATTCTTACAATAAACAGCCGTTGTTTCTTTGCGATTTTCATCTGCCACTGCTCTCGTTGCATTATACGACAAAATGGATAATCTAGAGATCAAACTTTTCGGGAAAATCTCCATAAAAATCGTAATCCAGTTTAGCAATATCTTCAAATTTCACAGAAAACCAAATTTTCATGTTTTTCTGGGTCCTGGAGTATCGCTCTCCCTTCATTAGATGTCTTCTGCTCACGGCCTCAGTGACGACTGTCTTCCTCTGTAACCAGCTTGTTCTGTCCACGCTTGAGTAAGCGTTTCGCTGTATAGTTCCTTCTCATGAGTTCTTGTTCAGGCTGATCTCCTGATTTCGAATTTCCGTGATACCCCTCTAGCATTCATGGCGTTCTCGAGATATAAGAGATTAATCCAATTTTCATTATCAAATAACTGTTGGAGTATCTCCAATATTTTTCAAATTTTTGATCTGCATTTTTGTAGACGGAAATAATAGGAATAGAAGTTCTCCTTCCACTCATTTGATTAGATCAACAGTTATTGGAAAAATAGCGTTAATAGGTAGGATAATGGATAAAAATTAGTATCCTTTCTGTGCTGAGTAATATTGTTTAATTTGGAGAAAGTTTTAGTATAATCGAAAATATTAGTTGGATTGAACAATCTCCATGATCGAGTCTATCTCTATGGGGTTATTAATCGTAAAGATAGGATGGTTTTAATTTACGAACGGAAGATGCCTTTCAGTAAATAATTCTGTTTCTCAGAAGTTATTTGTTCCATCACGAAACTGTTGACACAGAAGCGTTCTTCACTATATAATGAATATTTTTTCTTATGAAGTTGATGGAAAATCACTTATGTCAATATGATTAGGCATCAATGTTTAGAAAGTCTCTCTCACTCGACACAACTTCACAGGTAAAAAAAGAAAAGCGTCCAATTTTGCATAAGGCTTCTAATAATCTGTTTAAAGTAGTCATATTATTTGTAATCGAAATCTATCAAAATCCGCACCTGTAGAGATAACGAACATGTCTGAAATAAAATTGCCTTTAACTTTTTCCTATACATCTTACTTGGTTAGGATCAAGTTAAAAAAGATTCAAAAGTCAATTAGAATACGATGATAATATTTATTCAAACAAATTTTCATTCCCTGCAAAATTATGAATGATAATTTTTAATATATTTTTTTGGAGATGGCCTGTCATGAGGTTCAATAGGCAGGCTACTCACTGCTGTGCTGACATGAGCACATAGTCTGAACATGTGCACCAAAGGGTCAAAACACAAAGGCGTAGGCTGACTTCGTATAAAATCAGTGTTTCCATAAGTACATAGTATGAAGTATGTGAGCCTACGTATCTACGTGTTGATACTTTGATGCACATGTTCGCGCTAAGCCCATGCCAGCACAGCAGGGAGTAGCCTGCCTATTGTATTTCATGACAGGCCATCTCCAGAAGGAAATTTTTTATATCATCATTGATAATTTTGCAATAAATCAAATGTCGATTGAATGAATATTATCGTCGGATTCCAATTCACTTTTGAATTTTTCGTAGGACGTATAGAAACAAAGTTATATGCAATTTTATTTCAGATATTTTCATAACCTCTACAGGTGCGAAATCTGATAGATTTTCATCCGCCTGAATTATGCCTAATCATATTGAAATAATCAATTTTCCATCAACTTCATACGAAAATATATTTCTCAGAGAGTGAAGAACGCTTCTGTGTCAAAAGTTCCATAATAAAACAAATAACTTTCCAGAAACACAATTATTCACTAAAAAGCATCTCCCGTTCGTAAATTAAAACCCTCCTATCTTTATGATTAATAACTCCATAGAGATAGCC
>UWOG010075341.1:1405-12989 GCA_900490065.1 Neuroterus quercusbaccarum
GTGCATATTTTCATGAAAATCTCAGCAGGATGAATTTTCCAGAATATGAGAGAACATGCCTGTTGCAGCTGAGAGTTCGATCAATACTGATACAGATCTCCAGAGTAGTCATATGATCGACAATTTTTTTGTGTCCAGTGGAAGGTGGAACCTCGTATAATCATATGCTAGGTATCATCTTCGAAACTGAGAAACGCACATATCCCTTTTTTCACATTGGGGCTCAGGCTTTTCGGTGACTATGTAACTGTGTGAGTGTGAGGAACGATCTTGTTGCTCGTGAAATTGTAGCACCAGCAAAGTCCTCTGCTGAGAGCCCGCAGGCCTTGATTACCGGGAAGTCCTTCGTATCTTTCCACTCGTTTAATAATTCATGTAAATTTCAAAATTTATTTCAACGAAACTTTTCGCTCTTTGTCAACACGTGAAATATTGCTGCGAGCTCAATATCTGGCATTTGCTCCAAGAATCAC
This sequence comes from Neuroterus quercusbaccarum, assembly GCA_900490065.1. Taxonomy (NCBI): domain Eukaryota; kingdom Metazoa; phylum Arthropoda; class Insecta; order Hymenoptera; family Cynipidae; genus Neuroterus; species Neuroterus quercusbaccarum. The sequence continues at coordinate 1,879 of UWOG010075341.1, forward strand.
CTCTGTACGTTTCTCAGTTCCGAGGGTGAAACCTCCCTACGTCATTACTGATGAATTTTCAACCAATGATTATTTTGGTAGTGAATGTCACTATTGCGCAAAAAAAAGATCAACGAAACACATGCATTTTTTTGAAGATTTTCCATTTTATTCTGGTGTCTTGAAGTCATCCCGAGTTAAGTCTTAGGAAATGATGCAATGATTATGGGAATTTCTTACCTCCACTGGCCTCGAAATGATCGCCGATTATATGCAAATTTCGAAAATCTATATCAGTATTAGCCAAACCCTCACCTGCAAGATGCATGTTGGCTCATATATGCAGAATCTCTTTCTGATGAGATTTCTACGAAAATCTTCACAAAAGTGAAGAATCTAGGAGGCCACATGTGAGTGATTGGTACCGAGGTTCAACCAGCTGGATATGAGAGGATGCACTCGGTTGCCACTCAGTCTGTCAGTCAGTAGCAATTGGAGTTGGATTTCGAGATCAATCTACAGATTCTGCTCTGATCAGTCTACAAGTTCAAGTTCCAGTATCCGTTCGAGTTTTAATACCATTTTAACAGTTCTAAGATACATCCCGGATATAGGCCTTACTTTTATCAATTACTGTGAATCCAAGCGTGATCCCTCCAAGGACCGCATATCTTCAAGGATCTCCATCAATCAGAAGTTAACTATAGACTCATCTTGCATCTTCCATCACTCTCTCTTCATGTCTCTTCCTCTCTATTTTGTCCCATCTCGCAATCTAGGGGCTGTATGAAATTTCGAGTTGATTTCCCTAACTCCACTTGGGATAGAATTGTTTATTGCGCAATGATTCCATCAATAGGAATAAATACATGAAACACAATGGATATAACAAATCTGAATAATGAATCCGTAGCTCTATAGAGCGCATTATTTGAGCAATTTTAAAGAATTTTATGGGTCTAAATTTCAAATTCCTTTTGAAGCATTATTTATTCCGGCCCACAGCTATAAGAATTTACTCTAATTCGGGAGTGTTATCGCAATGGGAAGCTCTCGCCTAATTTCCTGCTAATGAAATATACGTGGCACTTCCATAAACGTGAGTTACAAGTTTCATCACTTCAGAATGAGAATCTGATTTGGAGTCTTATGTAAACAGGTGACAAAGCATCCACCAAATAATATTCTACTCATATACGAACACGTCAGATCGAAATTTCTGTGGACAAGAGTTGCGAGTAATTTACTTATCTAATTTGATATTCTGTTCTCCCGGATTGAGAAAAAATAATAGGCGAAGTAAGTTCGACGAGTCACCATTGTCGGGCGCTTTTGTCAATCACAGAGATCGTGGAGATGATACATGAGTATCATCATACCTCGTTCAAACAGCCATTATTTATTAGAACTAGAAGAATGAAGGTTTCGGGAACTTCTAGTTACTTCCTGTATCAATGATATGAATAATTGAAATTTTCAGAAAATTAAATACTTATTATTGGAAATAACAATTTAACCCCGTTCATACAATAAAAATGACAAAATTCACTCCGGAAAGTAGCTCTTCAGGAAATTTTCCATTCATTATTGTTCTTAATTTCCAATTGTATCCAAAGCATTCTTATATTCCGATAGAGTTGAACAAGCCGCTTGAGAGGGATAAAATGGACAGCGTAACATTAATATATTTATCATCAACTAGTCATTGACAAGCAATGGTCATGAGTATTTCAATCACAATTTTCCTGCGGAACTGATGAAATTTTTTATACAAAATTGAATGAGAAGACTGAGTCGATTCTTGAGGAATAGGAGTTTTTTATAATAACTTATGTCTTTTACAAAATTCTGTTCGCCACAGCAGTTCACAACACAATTTGATCATGATAAAAATGCTGAAAAGTAAGGAACAACAGTAACATCCGCATCACACATTTCCTGAATTTTCACCTGGGAAATCGTATTGGTATTTGAGTTCAAATTAAAGAATCATCAGTTTTATTTCAAAATCATCATTCGCGTAGTTCATCTGATTTGATCTCTCAAATGGATTTTATTGATGGATAATGATATTAGTTTGTGTGGAAAATTGAAATCTAGCCTATTTTTCAGAATATGGTGCTGGACCTACAAGAATTTGTCCATCGGGATAAATTGCATAATTGCTACTACTTGATTCCTTGATGCTAAATGATAAATCTTTGACCCAATTTTGTACGAAAATATATGACTTTTAATCTATCCTCCGAAAACGGTGAACAATATCTTGTCAAGTGTCTGCTTATAAGCTGATATAAGTACTCATTATCTGTTGAATCAACCTCTTAGTATGAAATTATGACATTGTTTTTCACATACTTCCATGAAGAAAAGAAAACCTGCAACAAATTATACTTTAGATAGGTACCTCTGGGCTGAGGCACCTCAATAGGGCTCTACATGTACGATAAAGCGGATTAAAAATCAACCATTAGTTTGTATGAGTTTGTTCCTCCATCGATTCCGAGACGTGCTTACAGTTCAATCAGATTGAGAGAACTCAATTTGTTTCTTGGGAGCTATACAAACTTTCCTCAATTTCTCGTGGACAGGTACTTAAAAAACTTCATCGCAACCTCAAGATATTGATCAATCTTAGTCATTGAGAAGCTTACGAAGGACCTCAAATGACAGAATGTCAACGGTAGGTCACCTCCTACATCTAAATCAGTTTTTCAGAGGAGAATTCTCAAATATCTTATTTTTACAGTATAATTACATGTATGAAAAATAACAAGTTCATTCTCCCATTGGAGGAGAAATATTTGGAGAGTCCGGGAAAATATATACTAAATTGAATTGAAGATTCGCTATTAAAAGCGTATTCTGAAAAGTTTCAAGCTGTCAATTATTCCAGAATTATATAATCAACGTATCATGCTTGAGAGCAGCGAAATTCTCATTTTTCCTCATTATTTCTGAAGCCTTTGTTTTCTCTTTGTAAATTGTGATGAATTTCTGAATGCATCCTCAATCATTCTTCAAGGATGGATTTTTGGTTTGAAAAATCTAACTTTCACGACTCGAAATCAATCGTCGCGTGTCGTAAGGCCAAAAATCTCTGGTCTCGACTCGTTGTTGATAATGATACATATATCCGGAACCTAGCTACTCGGAAACATTGAATGGAGTATCACTGAATCCAGGTTTGATTATATATATCAAATATCTCGATGTCTCATGCTTACAGAATTGGGTACTTCAATTAAGCTACTATATTTCGCTCATAGTGTTCATTACTATGAACTTATTACCTGAATGAATTCAATATATATCGGTGTCTACATAGAGAGGTTCGTTATGGTCATTTCTGTCTTCAGATAAATTCTCGACTTTTTGAGCTAATGTCAACATTATTATTTATGAGTCCAGGTGGATTTTTCTACTGATACCGATAGTATATCTATCGCGATGCACTTATATCCTGATATTACGCCAATTATGGGTATATAACATCACAAAAGAGGAAATATAAGATGAGTGCTCATTACAATCACCAAATTTAAATTCGTATCTATCGAAGAACGATGTTTCGATGTTTGAGTGGCCGATGACTCTATCTTCAAATCAAAGGTTTCCTTTTTATGCCCTAAATACCAAAAATTCATTCGGAAATACATTTTTCTTCGTGACTACGCACAAACCAGAAGAGTCTTGTTCATGCTGTGTGTCTAGTTTTCGGTTATTTTAAATTCTCAATGTTGTGGAATCATATTTTATCTTGAAAAACAAATAATCACTCCGCTCATCTTGAGATCGAACCACACACTGAAAGGAAATTTTAATTCCACTTGAAATACAAAGTATTTCGGAGCAAATTTTCTCGCAGTAAATATACGTTCTCATACGGTGAGGAAACCTGTATCATTCCAAAAAGAATATCAAATATCATTGACGAGACGGAAACCACACGTTATGTTGCCATGGCAATCGTAATGGAGGTGTGTCGTTCCCAGGGTCAACTGTCTCATTATGTGAAATATTATCAATTTCAGCAGGATGAAAAGCTAGGTTTGTAATGGTTAAAAGCGGTCTTCAATCTGTGTGAACTCAGGAAGGTTAAGTATGCCATATTTTTATTTTGGTTCTGTGCTCAGGAGAATACCGAATTCCGTTACAGGCAGTATACATATTGCTGTGGGCAGTAAACTTTGGTATCCCTACCAGAAGAATACCAGTTTCTCCGATATAGGGAAGCATTTGTCAGGTGGAAAAAAACTTTTTTTTCAGTGCAGAACTTCCAATGCATATCCGGTCAGGTTCTTCACGAATTGAAATTCCCAAAAGATTGGAAGAATATCCTTTTTTTCAGGAAGACAGTAACGAAAATACTATAGACTATAGAAGTTACACGATAGAACACTGAAGAAGTTATTCTACTAGACGATTAAAAAAAAATGTAGCTTTATATTCGATGGGTTCCCCAGTGAAATCATCGGATCAAAATTTTGTGTTGAACTAATCGTCAAAGGTGATAGATATCGTTGAAAACACTTCACAAATATATTACGTCTGAAATGAATCATACTCTTTGAATTCATTCCAAGGACACCTACAAATATAACGCGGTTGCTGATTATTCATGAGAAGTTTGTACTTGTGGCCCGGGAATTTCTGCGAATCTGAAGATAGGAGGTTCACCTCGTGATATAAATTCTTATCATATGATCATTAATTGGCGAATCATATATTTGACTGAATTAATTCACGTTCTTGCTCCAGATGCTAAGATTTCTGCAATCCATTTGATACTTTATTCATATTTCAAGGAAAAATTCTCAGATTCAGGGAAAAGTAGAATGCGAAAGATATCACAAATTTGAATTCTAATGTGAAATTTTCAAAACTCGACACGGTTTTTCTCTGAAAGTCGTATGTTCGGTTTGTGCGCAGATATTCAACTCGTGAAGCTACTACAATAACTATAAAATGATGAAGACTCGTCTGATGGAATTGTTTGGTCGTCATATGGTCATGTTTCGGAACCAAATTCTGTGATTCGGACAAGAATCATAGAAAGGAATTACATTTTCGACATAAAACTTCTTGCTCAACGCTGCACAGCCAATTTAGATTTTATAAACAAAGTTGTGTTCCAATTTTTACGAGGTTAATTGGTCTTGTTTAGGAACCGATTTTTTATATTTGCGCGACGGAATTGTCTGAATACTCATCTTATATTCCTATTCGGAAACATGGCTCACCAGAAAAGGTCACTACCACTTGCGAGGGCGCCGCTAGAGATCATGATGTTTTCAAAAATGGTAGATTTTTTCGAGTTCTTATGTAGGAAGAAGAAAGATTGCTCTCGAAACATTACTGAATGATGCCCAGATGATTCTATTGGAGGAAAGTAGTGTCTACTAAAATTATGTCGAATTGGTTTGTAATATGCTGTAATGGTTAATATTTCATGAAGTATCAAAAAAACGTATCATTCAAAATTTAGAAGGTCTAAATAATTAAACTACTTGATTCCTCATTCTCAATAGATTTGGAATCTTCATAGTTGTTCATTCTGTAACAGTAAACATGACGTTTTTTCACGATCTAGAAAAGCAAATAAACTCTCGCGGTGTACGTTCACTTAAGACATGCTTTTCAAGTAAGCAAGAAAATTTTTATGATATACAGAAATCTAAGGAGTCCAGTATTTATATCTCTAATGCGACATGGAAATATGTGACGCACTCGAAAGGTAAAAATAATATTCCGAATGGTATGAATACGTTGATGGAAATGAGAATTTTTATTTGCTCAGCACTTGTTTCATCAAGTAATTTTCTTCTATAATCAGAGAAAATGAACTTCGCTCCTACTCTGCAAGTTTGGGCTGTTGCTCAATATTACCAAATTCTGAGAAGTTTCATGGGATTCTAATCAATTCGAAAAATTCCTAATTATTGTACAACCTTCTTATGGAAATTGAAGTATTTCACGAGGATTTAGTGGCTTGCAATTACGGAAATTTCGAGAGATTCAACATAATGTTGAAAATTCGATACGGATTTGAACGATTTTTATTGAATTCAGGGAGATCGCATCAAAGTTCGTACTCCATGAATGATAAATTTCAATAATTTGAAGCGTATTCCCACATTGGAAGGACATCAAACTACACAATGTAGATGGAATATTGAGTTCTTTTGAATTTTCATTCCTGAGGATCATTTCCTCAGCGAACGACATGGAAACATGGATACATTTTTTAAGTGGTCATAACTCAGAAAGTATAATCTAAAACAAGGCTATAGCTTCATTTTCAAATTATAAAATTCATTCTGAAATGCATCCTTGAACTCAAGACCGAAATTAAATTTACATTTGTATAAGTGAAAAATGATTCTACTCTAGATCTCCCAGTAGCTAGATTTAAAATTAACTGATCGGCAATCGGAACTCCTGTGGTTCGTTTTCCAGCTGAGATGAGGCACAAGTTCTCTTCCCAGAGAAAACCAAATGTACGAGAGGTGTAATTCATAGCTCCCTATAGTTTGTGAAAACGTTGTCACATAATGTTCCTCTCAGATGATAACACAGATTCCTTGATGAATCCGAACCTTGCTACAAATCGTTGGCAGATAGGATATTTTCGGAAGGAAAACGCCTGATAAAACTCTGTGATTCAGAAAAATTCTTCCACATGAAACAAGTGTATGATAATCCATCGTCATATTATTGATATTATTTATCCTGATAAGACGTCTAAATTGTATCTTGATTCGGCCCAGTACATTTCTTGTTATAGAATTAGGGTGTTTAGCAGCTGATCCGAATGAAGGAATTCCGTCGTCTCCGCCTGATTCTCCTCCTGCTTCAGGACGTGTTCCCATGAGGAAGTTTATGAAATTGGTTACGGTTTTGCCGCGTCCCCAGTTCGGTTCGCAATGGAGTAAAGGAATAAATTATCCAGGACCTTCTGCATTCTTATGCGTAAACAATTACGTTGTTGCATCAGTTGATAGTCATGGTACTATTTGTCGAATATATCGTGGAAAGCGAACTAGTTACGGGCAGCGGCATGGGCGCACGTATAAAATAAAACCCTATAATGCCAACGATGCTCTTCCAGTAGATCGAATGGAGGATCGCTTTCATTGTTATGGGTGTCATCTTGAACGCGAGTTCCTTCCCAATCCAGATATTTACAAACGATAATATGATAATTATCGAAATCAGTCAAGACGGAAATTAGAGAAGTTGATTATTATCTATGATTTCGTTTTCACGAAGTAGAATAATATGAGTGATTTTGAGTATCACTCAAAGTTAGCTTTGAGGTGATATAAAGTGTACGAAATTTGGTTATTGATTGTGCCACTTCCACACTCTCGTTCTCCGAGGTGACAGAAGAAAAATGAAGGAAAAAAGTAATTTCGTTTGAAGACAGGATTGCTCACTAGAAAAATTATATCACAAAGAACAAAACATCCAATGAGAATGAATATCACAGTTTCCAAAAATAAGGAAGGAGCTATATAGAATGCAATATTCAAACAACTGCCAAAACGAGTCCCTAAAAATGTGGCTATTGACAAAAATTCTATGAACTGTCATTCCAGCCATAGATTGAAACAGTAGATACAAAATGAAATGGTCTATCATTCAGTTCCTCAGAGGTAGAATAACATGAAAGTTGAAAACTTTCAAGTCAAGCGGACGCTTGACTCTCACTCTCTGAATTGATGACATTGAATTTGGCCATGAAGTTTGCACTTTTGAATTGTTCTCAGGAATATCTGAGTGTGATTTTAAAAATTTTTTGTGTGAAAACATTCCTCGAAAGGTGAGTGCATCCTTTGGTTAGCATATCATGGAGTGGAAGAAGGTTCAATCTTACTAATGCATGTCGTTGAAGTATTATTTTATTGAAAGTAGTCAGGTTTTTATGGATGCGAGCTGCACAATTCGAATTCTTTTCGGCATGTCTCACATTATTTGACAAGGAGAGAAGTATTCTCCATCTCATCCAGAATATTCTCCGACTGAGCTCAAATTTGAAAGTTAAGTACAGGATTTTATTTCTTAACCATACATGATTCTAATGTATTAACTGTGTATTCGTTTGGGAGAATGTTTTATTAAAAAGAAAGGAAAAACCTTCGAGGCATTCCAGAAAGGATTTGAATATTCGAATAATATACTCGTTAACACAAATTCTGCTATTTCCACTTCGATCCTCTTGAAATCATCAGGAAATCACTAAATTATTTTAAAAATGGTAATAAGGCATTGAAAATACTGTAAGGTCGTTTACCAAGTAGTTATACTGAAGTGGGCAGAGGTTGGTCATTGGTCGCTGCCCATGAATTCTCGCATCTCATTGAAACAGCTTATTGCTGCCAACTTCAGTGAGACTACATGGTAAACGTCCTTGCTGTATGTGTAGTAGACTTCCCTCCTTTCAGAACCATCGCACAAATATAAAAATCAATGTTCTCTTTTGATTCCTACGCCACGAAACAAAAAGTGCAAACCGAGATATTGCCAAGACGAATCTCAAAGTCTTCATATTCTTTAGTGATGACATTCACCTTCCTTCCAAATAATGACAGGAATTTTGAATCCATATCTGTCGTGTACTTTATTTCGTCCAGTTCTGATGCGTTACATACAAAGATGATCGCAATATTCTTGCCTATTAAGTGGAGTTCATTCATTCATATTTAGTATTGTACTATTCATACATCATGAGTTTACTTCTCCTGATGGGAGGGTTAGATTCGATCAAGAATTGGAAGATCATCTTCAATAAGGAGACATCAATCGATACGCGGAATGGCCTTATGATCAATTTTGTGAACTAGGCAAGTGCTGCAGCTGTGCGGTGGTTAACGTCGATGGCCAAAAAAAAATTTCACCTGGGTCGCACCTGACGGCTAATGACCATTTGATGATCATTCGCACATCGAATCAATTCTCACTCACTTTATGAACAATAAAAAACTCTCGGAAACTGACAAATTCAATGAGAATAGTTAAAGATAATCAAGACGCAAAATTTTGTAACTGTTTCCTGTTCTATGATTCAAAAACTCCGGCACATAAGCCAGCTGCTACCCACTCTCAGAATGTTTATAAATGAGAAGGCTTGAACGCCCTGCAAGAAACATTTCTTGTAGAGAAATCATGTGGAGGAATTTTCAATGGAACTCTTGCTTCAAGACCATCGTTTTTTTTTGTTCTTGTTCAACTGAGAAGCGAAAAATATTCCTCGAGTCATTTCAAGAAATTCATGACAGACAAGAAGCGAAAATGTTAGTTGTTTGGTGCAATGAATTTATTCATCTTACTTATACTTCAAATACATTATCGGAAGAAATCTTTTATGGATTCACTTTGAGTCATTATAATTGAAGATTTTTTTTAAACAGATTCGTAAGCGTTTTCGATGCTCACGAACCACTCGTGACACATAATGCTGCTTCCGTTCTCCTCTCGTGCGTTCATTGTTATGCTCCTCAATCAACGTCACTTTTCTTCCAGGTACTCGATTTGTCACTCTTAATGTTCTGGAGAATTCTGCAAATTCGTCGAAATCATCATCATCAGACCAAATTCGAATTTCTCGAAAAATTCCGATGTTATTTGCAAAACAAAATCGCCTGAATCGTTCTGCACAAATGACTCCAACTCTTTTCCGAGCACTTTATACAGCTCTTCATTGTATAATTTCCAAGTGTTCCATGATAACTGATATTCCAGGAAAACAACATCAATGACAAGCCAAAATTCTATCCTTCTCCATGATCAATGACCTGAATCACTTCGTCATCAACTCCATCTACTTGAGAAATGGTTGCATTAACATCAAAGTCTGAGGGCTGATTTCAGCAGCTCTGATTGAACACATAGTCCGTTGATCATGAATACTTCTTAATCGAAGCTCCATTCATAATTCTATGTTAATGCAATTCTCCGTAGACATTCCATCTCTGATCATCTTATCGTATAACATTTTCTCTGCAACTCTGAAATTCTATCTCAACGGCGATTCTGAATGGTCGCTGCGAGAAGCAGGTTTGAGTTTCTCATGCGTGAGAGCTACAAGCTGTCAACGTCATGTGTTACCTGGCAGGATTCTTTTCTGTGAATATGCTCCAAATGCTCAAGTACGATCTTCAATCTTCAGGTTTTGTTCTGCCAGCAAGCTTCAATCAACGATTAACTACGTTAACTGCGCAAAATCGACGGGTTGAGTTGAACGGTGATTAACTTGATTAGATCATATTCCAGGAGATGGCGGAATGTCAGGTTTCGAATCAATCAGAATGATCGACAATAACCAACCCTGATTTTGATAAACACGAAGAGCACACGGACACGTTCGGAGGTGAGAACGCGGACATGAAAAAAGCATCCGAAAATGTGGAAAGCAACAATGCTCACACTTATCTCAAAATATAACTTATCTCAAAATATACCAGGTGAGCAGAACACCTTCAAGAAGTTGATCTAGGAAATATTTGAATCGTTTCCTAGCGACATAATGAAACAGCCTACTAGCACTGTAGCCAGTTCGACTCAACGAATGCATACATTTCATCTTATTCTTGTTTCAGGATGTTTCTAAATATGAAGGATGAAGCTTTCTCCCTGGCTTCATGGATAAAATATGAATGAAGGATTCCGATCTAGTGGAAAACCTATCGAATGTTTCCTGGAGTGGAGGATTGAAGTGGAATGTCATCTTCATCGTGTAATGATTCTTCTTATTGCAGCCCCTTCACAGAATTCGGAGAGGTTTTCCAGCACTGCAATTTGGCGAAGTTTGAATAACATCGGTGACAACCTAATTAAGAACAGCTCTGTTCTCAAACGTATTTTCTGTTAGATAGAGGATGTGAGAGCATTGTATTTTATTTATTTTTTAGCATCTTCAAAATACGCGTTTCAACGTATTGCTGAACTCTCGAAGACTATTCACGATCAACCGATTATGACTTGAATGTTTTGAATGATTCCGACTCTCGATGAATTAGACATCCAAACAGTAGAAAAATTCATTTGGTGCACGTATATCTGTCCAAGAGCCTTCTTCCATATGGATAGACCACGAAGTAGTATGAGGAGACCCCACTCCCGGAAAACTT
>UWOG010076263.1:0-10044 GCA_900490065.1 Neuroterus quercusbaccarum
CTGATACTTCAACCGTACTAACCATCAACTCCTAGCCATAAGAGTCATCCTCGTTGTGGGTTCCGGGCCATTGCTATCCACGGGAGTTCTTAGGCCTCCTTACCGCGGCCAGGTCCGAGCTCTCCTTCTCCTTACGCAAGGAAATTTAATTCCTCGTTATAGGGAGTAGAATAGTTCACGCGTCCCACAGAGGAGGATGTTTACCATATATCCGTCACGAATCGGAATTTTACTTGTCGATTCCTTCACCCAAACAGCGATTTCTCTTAGAACCAAACTCATTTCATCCGGAATCGCGTATCAATTTTAGAAACCAGGTGAAAATTGACTGATTCAAAGAAAAAAATATACTAAGAGAGTTTTATCAGAATACCCTATTTCCATTCCTACTACAGCACAATAAAGCTTATTCCAGTAGAAAACATTACTGCAACGACAAATTCGTTCGAACTTCTCGAAGCTGAACCATCGAATGATATTCATATATTCACATAAGCAATAATTCCAAACAACCAAAATGACCTCATTTGAAATGTGAGGAAAAACACGGGAATAGATAGTGAAAGGTAAAATTCTAATTCAATATTATTTGAATGAGATCGAGCTATGATGTTTATTAGCGTGGCGCAAAAAAGAATCATTTCTTACAGTCTGATGTGGAAATATGTTCCTATTTCATATCTTAGGACCCCCCTTTGAAGAAAAGCTCACAAAATCATTTTCAAGAGGTCAATATTTTGATATCTACACGTCGCTCAAGATTTGTTCAAGTTTCTGAGTGAAGTACCGTAGACCCTTTCCGAGCGACTTCTGAACATAAATATTCATCACATTCTAATTTTTTCCCATCGAATTGACATACTCAAGGATGGGAATGAAGCTTGAGAGAGAGAATAAATCCGGAATGATTCTCATTGATTCGAATGTAATTGACCAAGAATAATAATTATTATTAAGGTCTAAGGTACTCTATTCGTAAACTTTTAAAAATCTTGAGCGACCATGAGAAATCGAAATGTCAACTTGAGAATTCCAGTATCCTCATCATTCCTATAGTAGAAGATGGGAAAATATCGAGGAACAAAAAATTCGGAAAAAAGTCGATTTCCTATGATTTTGAAAATTTTCAAAAATTTTGAGCGATCTCTTGAAGGAATTATTTTTAGCTTTCCTTGGGCGGAGGCTCTCAAAACATGAAAAATTATAAGATTTCAACAAGAGATTCAGAGAATAAATTGTTCGTTTCCTTGTGACATAAATATAATTAAAAATCTTCAATTCTCATTACTATTATATACAGAATAATCAATTTATTACAAATCTTCTTTTTTTTTTCATCAAAGATCTGGATTCCTATTCATCTTCTTGCCTTCGGACATCAACCGAATTGGAGCAGTCGCCTCATGCGAGTCTTAATATACACACCACGCAGTGTACACCAGCACGTGAGGAATGTCATGTCTATTATAGGATGATGAGGATTCTTTTACATACATTCCGCAAGTAGACCCCGAAATCTTGCTCGAAACCAGCTCCTTAGAAATTCATATATTGCTGAACCGTTGAACCGCTTACCCGCTTGTATTCAAAATTTTGGTGATTTCAATAAAACTGAAAACTAGGAAAACGTAAGACCTTCGTTAGCGGCGTTAAATTTGAAAGAAAAATATATTTTCGTGAAAGGGAATAGAAAGATGATTGTTTATACTTCCTGCTGCATGGTATACTTGACACTTCTGCCTGCATAATGAGTGAACGAAGGTCGGAAAACTCTGACCTGTATAGTGCATACGTAAAGCTCCATGAACGCAGAATATTACTATTCACATAATTTTATTATCATTCATTCTATCATGATGATTCCTAGATTGCGTGATCCATCAGCCGCCTAGTAGAACGAGAGACTTAATAATTTTATGGACCATCATTATTTCTTAAACTGGAATCCATAATGAAATTTCAATTTCCTACTCATACCGTTCACAGTTATAATTTGAATTCAATTTTCGTCTATGTTACGGATGTACAGGAGAAACAGAAGTGAATTGCCTTTGCAGAAAATTTTCGATGATTTTTTTCACATTCTAATCTAGAGAAGGTATTAGATTTGTGTAGCATTGGACCATTCCGGTTTTTGTTGAATGTTCACGTTATGAGACCTCCTGAACGCAATAATTAGGTTCCAATGGATGTGTCTCTCTGTCTGTTTGTATGTTTGTATTCATGTCTGTATATCAGGCTAAGAGAACGATATCTTTCGAAAAAATTGATCTTTCCGGTTTTCCTCGAATATACTCTCTCAGTTCCGGAGAATAGGGTCGATAGTAATCTAAAATTCAAACAATTCAATCCCATGACATATTTCGTTGGAACGAAAATTTCCAGAGCTACAACATTTTCAAAATTGAAAGAAAGAAACAAAAAATAGCACTATCAGCCAAACAATGCACGACACGATGGAGCTACATAGAATAACATGATATATGGCTGTTACGGAGCGCGAGGACTGAATCGTGCTCCATAAGCTTGCTCAAAGTTTTGAGTTATTTGTGCACAATGACAGAAACGAGCGTGGAGTGCAAGGTTAACATGATTTTCATGCCAAATATCGAGCGCAAAGCGTGAGTGTCTTGATGAGAATGTAATCCTTAGGGTTGATAGAACATTGAGTAAATTGTCCATACTTTGATGTGAAAGTCAAATAATTGAATCAGATGCAGGTCATAACGATCAAGATTACTAATAGAGCATTAGCCCGCCAAGCGTGCAATATCGAGCACAGGAAGTGCGCAAAGCTGGAGAAACCAAGCTCGAAGCATCATGAAAATGTGGCCGAACGCGATGCGCGAGACCTAACAGGTGCGCGCTCTAGGCGCGCCTAAACTGGCGAGCGACGCGAGTCTTGCGCCAAGCGCACGTTGAGGATGTGATCGCGAAGCGGGCGGATTTTTATCACTGTAGTCGAGATTGATTGAGTTAATCTCGGAAACTCTTGTAATATACGAGTGAATACAGTAGCTCACTCTATTGCAGGATACTGCAATCATTTCTATAAACAGTTCTACTAACGATTTTACAGTCATAAATTTGCAATATAGGTACGAAATCAAGAAATCTCATAAATCAGTCTCCAGTGAATCGTGCTTAAAGATACTTAAAATGTCTTTATGCGTCACAGATATAGATATAGTAAGGCGAAGAAAAGCATGAGGGCAGAGTCGAACAGGTAATCCCGAGAATCGAGAGTAAACAATGAAAATTCATTTTTGAATCGTTGGAAATGTATTTCTCATAGTGAATGAAACGCAAGCCCTGGAAGATAGGTGATTGATCGTATTGTAGGTATTGTCCTTTGATGTTATTCTTATTCAGTTGTACGGTTGAGTTAGGTTGAACAATAGAACATGAGCAGTGCATAAGTTAGATAAAGCAAGGAGTGTTCATACATGTACAGGGAGCAGAGGCCCTCGAACACGTAGAAGGGAAAGATTGAATAAATATGTAATACAAGACCCTGGAGCGCTATTTGTATAATTCTTTTTTGATAAGTTCTTTCAAAAGCATGTTGGAGTTGATATTCGATTAGGTTTCCCTTCGCAGATAATCAAATTGTAAATTGTTGTGAACTAATGATTTACTGAATACGCATGTGTGAATGTCCTCACTTGACTTCGTGTTTCCACTGTTATTGTTTATTAGTATTCCTTCATCCTCATTGTTCCATTCCTGAAGGTTTTGACGACCTTTTTCTTCCATTGAGTGGAACATTTTTCCTAAAATGAAGTCTCACTTTCCGGGATAACGTAGTTCTTAGTCTCTTGCCGAATCTACTTTATGGTCCTATAGAAATTTCTGTATGGACTGATCGAAACCGTCGGGGACCCGGTGTTCGTTCCACTCGAGAACGGCATTCGGATCCAAACTTGAGACCGTCTCTTGATCCTGGCAACACGAAATCGAGAATAGTATCTCGCGCAGCAGCATTGAATTCGGCTTGATGTTCTTGCAACCACTTCAGAGCCTTGCGCTGGCTAACCCTTCCTGGATAAAGGAGAAGCGTTTGTATTGGCACCTCCTTTGTTCCTTCGATGGTGGTTACCGGTGTCATATTCTAGTGACAGTGCTGGACGACGGATAGTGCCTCTGAAGTCAATGCCGGACTTCGTGGATGCACAGGTGGTGCTCCTCCATCCGCTCCACCTGTTACTGTCGACGCTGCCTCTGCCTTGATACGCCGCCGGGCGAATCTCTGTCGTTCGTTCGATTCTATTCACCCTACATTCGGAAGGAACGATCCTTGGAGGTGCCTCAAGTAGTACCGATTGAGAGCCGCTGGAAAAGCGGCTGGAGAGGTATGAATAGCTCCAAAAAAGGACTTCCAGAGGACCTGGATAGAGAACTATTCGCTGGTTGAGGAATGTGACGTTGTGTTTCGACGTGTCGCCCGACAGTGAAATGTCTACAGTCCCTTGAAAAGAAAAATTTCCACGTCCAAACGTTAATAAGCCCGTCAATTAACTGTAGGTATGTTTTAGAAAATGAATTCTCAGGTCTCCTCTATTATGGAGTCTGTGATACCAAACTGCTTCCGAGGCTGGATAGTCGAGAAGTGCACTAGAGGGGAGCGGATGCTAGCGCTGATCGTGGTTTCCTAGCATGGTCGTCGGCCGATTCAACTACTGTGGGAGGAGCGCGCTCTTTTATATAACTTATATTATTTTTTATTCTACTACCTGGAAAACATTCGAACTTATCAATTATGATATATTCAAATAGAATATCAGAAGGACGAATGGATGATTGATAAGGCAGAATGGAGAATATATAATGGAATCTAACGGAAGAGAATCAGGAAGTGAAAAAGAATGTGGCTGGAAAAGTTTCGGTTGAGTCTTCATCGACCCACAGCGATGCCTGTACCTGAGAACATAGAATTCTCGAGCTTCGGTCTTCACAATAGGCCGCAAACAAAGGTATTGTAGAGGCAGAGGCAAGAGGCCTTCACATACTATGGGAATTAAAGTTTACAGGAACGGAATAGTAGAGGGTTCTTCCGTCTGTCGTCCGTCACAGTCACCGGCATGTATCAATCGTCCTTATAATGGAAAGACCTTTGTTCACCCTTGGAATCGTAATTTTCTGAGCCCTGAGTGAACATGAACTAATTACAATTTCACGGATGGAATCTATTTACATTGAGTCTTGCCTTTCGTGCTTGAGGTCGAGAATCTCGGTAGTTGACAGGCCGCCTCCTGCGCAGTAAGTAACTCTCTTCCGCGATACCTACTCGTTCGAAGACCCTCTCTGAGAAAGGTGGCGCCTCAGTCGACCGTCGTCATCCAAAACTTAGTATCGAGCACATACGGCTTCGTCTGTTTCCTAAGTCGCTCCGTGACAGAAGTGGTGCCCTCTGGCCCCTGAGTGAACCAGTGCGGCTGCTATCGACTCAATATCTCTTTCAACCGGTGTCGGTTGCCTGTAGTCAGCCAAAAACCCCCCTCGGTCGAAAGATAGTGACTCTGTGCATGATTCCCCGCCAAAAACTTGTACACCAGTCAGGGATCGTATGCTGTTTCCGAGCGTCTGTTCGACGGCCCTCGGATCGTTACCTGCTACACATGAGACCCTTCCTTGAGGGTCACCGTCTTTGTTGTACTCGTTGACTAAGATAACTCCATGTGCCTGTTCGGCAGCTATCGTGACGTCATCCTCTCCGGCTAAAACTCCGGCCGGAGGCCCACTGTGGCGTGGTAAATTGATTTTTGGTACCTCTCGTGGTGATAGTGCAAGCACTAGCTGCCATTTCTGCAGCTTCTAGGTCCTGTTGTCCTCCTGTACCCAGTTGACGTCAGCTGAGGCTGTGTCTGAAGTTTCATGGTGCCTTATCCTGAGTGGAGCAAGGGCTGCGTTGAATCGGGCATTCCGCGTCTGATCAGGAGGTGGCCAGAAGTGCAGCCTGCAGCTGCGTTTGTTATCCTCCTCAATCTTAAGAGTAGCTGGGGGAGGTGCTGGTCTTATGTGCGTGGATCCACATCATGGAGTCGCATTCTGAGCCCCTCCCTAACCTCCTGGTTGCAGAATTCTGTGGTATCGACTCGCGGCTGATACTCCGAAGTAGTCCAGAGTGCGCATTGCCACCGATGGGTGGAAGCCACGCAGACTGGAATGGTGAATTGCCGTCCGTTTCCCACTGCTCTGTTTTATGTGGAACGCTTGCGGCTCCTCTCATCCCGTGGAAGCGAAGGCGAGGATGAGAATGTCAGTCTAAGATTTCTTCCCCACTTCGTCGGTTTTGGGCGCACGGTCCAGTGAGATCATTTCAAATCTCAACGCCACGCTCACTACTCGCCTCTCCAACTCTCAGCATCACAAAGTTGTTCAGCGATGAAATTAAAAACGGAAACTTCCTAGAAAATTTTTTTGCGAAAAGTCTAACTTCGGAAATTGAAAAAAAAATTGATACCATCGAAGATGGCTCATCCTGATTATTTCATTACCAACCTCCTGGTATTATCTGAAAACTTACATAGTGCTCATAGTTATTATGGTTCTTCATTAATTCAATAATCTTAGATATGATATTCCTACATCGCCCCTCACCCCACCCAATTAAAAAGACATTTCTGCATCCGTAGGGTCGTTATGATAGGATAGAGATTGTTTTCTGCGGATGAGAGAAGGTCGAATACTGGCTGACTGGAACGTCTCCCACTCAGCTGCGCTGGCCTGGTTGTAGCGTATCTGCTCACTATGCCGCTGCTGTGAGGTTCGAATTTCAGGGTTGAGATTTTCTCATACGTTTTCACACTACATATCGCAGAATTTGTATCACTCCTCATGATTGTTTCGCTCTGGAAATATACACTTATTATCAGAAGCAACGACGAACAGAATGAGAAGAAAGAAGAATGATAAAAATAAATTTTTTAATAATCAATAGTTGAAATCGAAAAAATTCAAATGAGATGTGAAGGAAATTTTGAATCCTTTTTAACGTGTAATGATCGAAGAAATATGCAGCATTCCTGAAACGCTCAATCGACGACCAAAATTGGAGAGAAACCATGTGAAATTTTAATACACTTCTCTCCAATGCAAACATTTCTCTCGTTGATTTTCTATAAATGGTAATTTTCGGAATTTTTATACCAATACATGGTTTTTATATCTTCGAATATTCATAAGATGTCAAAAAACTGGTGGTGGAGTATACTTAAGAAGTAGAAAAATTAACGAAATTTGATACTAGAAAATATCACCTATTCAGTGTTCGGTCTGACAAAAATGGCGGGGAATATGATCAAATTTATCCGAATGGACATACCCTCGAGCGAAATTTGGTCAATTTCCTCCTTATTCCTGATACGGCCCTGATTAGGTTGTCCACACGTAGCCCATAGCAAGGCAACTCACATGGATCGGACCCGCACCTGATCAGGTTGATAGTAGCTCCATCTCCTCCATGAAATGGAATAGTATAGTGATGATATAGGTGCGTTGATGATTGAAGTGTGGAATGAGTTATTCACGTAAAGTGAGTTTATATATTTGAAAATGCCAGAAGCAAAGGGCACCTTGAGAGTTCTAAACCTTAGGAGCTATCGCTTCACTCCCGCACATCATACGCAACGGAAACGAATGTAAGTAAATGAATTATAACTACCGTAAGTACACCATGGAACCTCACGTCAGAATGATTGAAGGAAAAGTGTTGATATTTTTCATAGGAACTATATTTAACATGGAACATAGCCTCAGGAAAAATTTATATGAATATTCTTTTGTGTTCCTTTATCCTCATCATTCGTGATTGAAAGAGTGGGTTTCGATTGAGTAATCATTAAGTTATTTTGAGGGAAATCACATTTTTCATCATATCTGAACTCCAAGATATTTCCACGAGATCTCTTTCTTCAATTTGACACATAAAATAATATTTTTGAATTATATGTACAATAATCTCGTCATATAATGAAGGAACAGTAGTTGAAGACATTGTAATCTAGGAATGAAAATATGCAATTTTATCATTATATTACTGAAACATATTATCAAGTCAACCATTTCGCACTTGTAAGTGCCCGCCATGCGGTCAGCTCTGGATTGATCATCTCGAACGACCAATTTTCGTTCGCTTTTCCGTCAACAGAGGCGACATGGATACAAGTGAAGAGCAGCAACAGAACCAATCAAGCGTCGCTGTGTTCATCATTTGTGCCTTTGGTGTTATTATTCCAGATTTCCATTTTATAAGTTATATATTCTTGTAGTGACGAACTGTATATAAGGTATGTTCATATCGTGTTGAATAATATACTTGAACATCTTTCTTGGAGTAATCTGACTTTTCAAGCGCAATTCCAAGTGATCCAACCTTACTCTTGTAGCATCTTTCCCTCTCCAATTTTTGAATATCGTTCAACCTCAACTTCTCACAGTTCGTTCGAAATTTCTGTTTATATACAAATTATATACGAATAATCGTACTAAATGTTGCAATCGTAATATACATGCCAATTATGAAATACAAATAATCGTTATACAAATAACCGTTCTCAATCGATCAGTGTTTTCTGTTTGTTATTTATATTCTTGTAGTGACTGACTGTGAATGAGGTATATAAATATCCTGTTGATCAATATACGTAAGCGATTCAGGTGAAGTAATCTGACTTTCCAAGCGCAATCTCAAGTGATCTAACCTCACTCTTGTAGAGACTGATCCTTATGGATTTTTCAAAGTTGCGTAAGCGCACCTTTTACATGATTTTGGTAAAATTCAACCAATTTCAAGTAATACAAAGAGACCTTGAATGATTTTTAGGTAGTTTATAATATTTTCATGATGCTTATCTTCTGAGCAAGACGAGCCACAGAGATCTCAATAAAATTCGAAAGATTTGACCTGATTTCAGGCTGTTTCGGAGATTGGAAAGAGTTTCAAGATTTTCAAGAGGTCTTATGTTACTCCGAATGAATTTAAAGACTTTCGGAGTACAGAAAAAACTTGAAATGATTTTAGAAATTTTAGATGATAATCGGGAATTTTTCAGAGATTATGAGGAATCACCAACTATTTTAGAGGAGTTTTAAGTGATTCCAAATTTTTGAACCAAAACTCATAGTGTTCAAATGGATTTCAAAATATTTGTACAGATTTGAAGAGATTTTTCATGATCTGAAGTGGTCTCGAGGAATTCCAAGGGAATTTAAATGATTTCAAAGAATTTCACGGTGCGAGAATGGTTCGAAGCATTATCCACTCACTTATTCAGGGTATTTTCCTGGAAGAAAATTGTTCAGTGCAAAAAAATTGATGGAGGTACCATTTGTCCTCTACAGCTTGTCGAGTTCATCAAAAGAGGCCCCAAAAATAGACGAGCAGTTGATTTCGTGAAAAGGTGCTGGATAAGATATGACTTCATCCAGAAAAATTACGTTTTAAAATTCAACCCTCCGTATACAGAAAATACGAACTCAGACCACTTTCTCGTGATGATGAAACTTAGATATAGATAAGTTCAGAACAGTGAGAGAAACACTGAATCATCAAGAAGAGATCTCGGATATTCTCGACGCCCTCCAAGATCAGAGAGACGATAAAAATAATTATGGAGATGAACCGGAAACGATGTGGGCTCATGTGGTAGAAGCGATGAAGTCAGCCGCGGAACGTACTATAGGTTTTGAAAAAGTAGCTCAAGGCAAACTCTGTTTTGATGAAGAGTGCGAACTTTGGTTTGAGAAACAGAATAAGGCCAGAAATATTCGTCTGAAAAATAATTGCAATAGAACGCGTGAGTAGTATCTCGAGATAAGTGAAAGTACGAGTAGGCTCTAGAGTCAAAAAAAGGGAGTCGCAAAAAAATATAATAATAGCAATAGAAACGAACAACAAACAGAATAACCCACGGGAGACGAGCAAGGGGATCAATTCCATGAGAAAATGTTATCGAAGTAGAACGAAACTAATGAGGGTCGAAAATGGCAATCTAGTAGCCGACGCGACAGAGAGGTTAAATTTATGGAAAAACTCTTTCGATA